>DF357609.1:95233-108558 GCA_000787875.1 Solanum virginianum
TCTCAATCGGAAAATTGAAATCCCTAGAATTCGTTTTCCGTCAATACAATCTCACCTCAGATTTCACAAATCTGCAAGGATCTAGAAGAAATCCTCAATTCGGAAAGTCGTTTTTCCATTTTCTTCGAAAAAAATCAGAAAAAAATTGATAGTTTAAGCGGCAGTTCTGGTGATGTGAGAGTTCGTTTTTAAGGGTTTTGTTTGATGATAAGGAAAGTTCTGGAAGATTTGAGGATTTGGATTTGGATTGATTTCATTGCTTAGAGAGTTGAAGAGGGTAAAAAAAATGGATGTGGATTTAATTGGTGATATAGCGAGTGTTGATGCTGAACTTTTGCAGCTTCCTGAGGTTTCTTCGTTTGCTATTAAGGATAATCCTTATGTTGCTCAGAAGCTTTTTGATCAATGGTTATCGCTCCCGGACACAACACCTTTGGTAGTGTTACACAGTGCCTAATTTTGCTAATCGTTTGTGTATTCGTTTTGGTGTATTATGAATTAGATTTTGGTAGCATCTCGAGCTTACTGAGGATGTGATCTTAGATAGGACAGTGTGGAGGTCTTGGAATAGGTAGAAGGTTAGTTGGTAGTTGAACGTTCACTAGCTTTCCTATGGGATAGGTGTGGTGGTCATACTTGGACCTTCCTTCTTATCAGTAGTATTAGCACTATTCATGACACCTTTGGTAGTTCCACAGTGCTTAGTTTTGGTGTAATTAAATCTTGATGTGATCAGATTTTGAAATTTTGATTTGGGTCAACCTTTTTTTCTTCCATAACTCCGTTGATATGGTGAGTAAGTGAAGGAATTTGTGCTATGAATGATTTGTAATTCATGTGAAGTACGGAATATTGTAGCCAAAGTGACTAGTTGGAATGCACCGTTTGGCCTAGTGGTCTATGAGTTGGGTTGAGCACCATGAGGTCTCTAGTAGATGTACTGTCAATTTCATGAGAATGTTAATTATACTATGTTAAGTATCATGTTGAGTAAATGTACTGTCAAGTCCTCTAGGGCGAGGAATGATTAGAAGGCACCATGAAGATGGATTAACCTTTTGCTGTGGATTGCAGAAGAAAGATTTCAACAGTCTGTCGCAATTTCTTGCTCTTTCTCTGAGTTCTTTTACTACTTTTGTTTTAATTGTACATTCTTTGGATCTCCGGGATCAATTGTGTTTCTTTTGTTTGAGTTACTCTTGTTCTGTACCCGCAAGAGTCTAACACTGGGTGGAGTTTGAATAATAAAATGCATATATAAGGTTACAACAACTTGTTGCAGTCGTTGATAATGGAATCACTGTGTTCATGGAACTACTATCTCTGAGAAGCTTTCCCGGGATGATGGAGATGTGGTGGTGCTCTGGTTTAGTGACTCTTCGTAAATTTTTATACTGTTGGTGAGGAGTAACAGTGATAGTAATGCTTGAGGATGTTCATCTGGGAATGCAATATATTTTATTAAGATACTCTGCCACGATATTTTTTTGAGCCAGCATTCACACGTGTTTGAAGTTTTAAGAATTGAACATTCAACCTGATGTACTATTGCACTTACATGTGGATTTTTCTCAGTTCTGGGGGCCTATGATGTTTTATGCTGTCTGCTCTGCATTATTTCAAACAGAAGCGATGATATGTGCATTTTCCCCTCGTTTCTTATAAGCATTGATGTTGATCTCAGGTTGATTGGCAAATAGAAAGTAATCTTTTTCACTACATGCAGGTGAAAAATTTGCTTAATAATGCTAAAGCTGGTGGTTCGTTAAATGTGACTGGAACTTCTTCTAGCACAAATGTAGCAACAAGCAGTTCTTTGCCATCTATGTTTCCAGCTGGAAGTACCCCTCCACTTTCCCCAAGAAGTTCATCTGGCTCACCGCGAACAACAAGACCCAGGGCAGGCCCATCTATGTTAGGATCCGCTTTGAAATTAGTGAACGAGCCTGTTAAAGAGTTAATACCACAGGTATGGATGCGTTGCATAACTAATTCAGAGTGATGCCTTTTGGGGGGGGGGGGGCACAGACAGATTATGATGATTTCTCCTTTTTGATCTTATGCATATGGTGATTGCAGTTTTATTTTCAAAATGGCCGTCCACCTCCAAATGAGTTGAAGGAACGCTGCTTGTTTAGAATAAATCAGTTTTTCTATGGGCACGCGGATGGACTACAAATGGATGGTAAGGTTCCCCTTTTTCTTGGGCAGATTAATTAACCAAGTATAAGTGTAATACTAAGCTAGATTACGTATTTTTTATAAGAAAAAGTGCCTTGGTACTTAAATAGCAGTTAATCTCATT
Organism: Solanum virginianum; assembly: GCA_000787875.1. Taxonomy (NCBI): domain Eukaryota; kingdom Viridiplantae; phylum Streptophyta; class Magnoliopsida; order Solanales; family Solanaceae; genus Solanum; species Solanum virginianum. The sequence continues at coordinate 97,539 of DF357609.1, forward strand.
ATATATGGTAGCTATATGGGCAGTTGATCCACATGAAGCGACTTACTATTATTTATGTGTTCATTCTGAAGTACCATATAAGTTATTTTTCCTTTGGTTCAGAATTCAAACCTATTACTAAGGAAATATGCAAGTTGCCATCGTTCTTCTCTACAATGCTTTTTAGGAAGATTGATGTTGATAGAACGGGCATCATAACAAGGTAAATGTTTTCTTTCTTCTGAATTCTCGAGGTGATTTTTTAACTTTTTTTGGGTATTTCATAGAATGTCATCTGCATCTTTGGAAATTGGAAATGAAAATATGGGATGAAGGCCATCCCTTCTTCCTTTGACACCCTGTTTTTTGGTCCTCTTTTAACTATTATTTGATATATAAGAAATACATTTTCTTGAATAGATTTGTGTTTTTTAAAGTTTGATTGACGTTCTACTACTGTAGTAGCTCTCTTCAGAAGTTCAATTTTATGTTGTAGTTACTCTCTTCAGTTATAGTTGATTATCTTTAAATTCTAACTTCTTTCCTGAATGTTGTGGTTTGTCCATGCAGAGGCTTTAAGACAAAACTTAATTGATTTTGTGTAGGAGGGAATTATTTCATAGGAGTTTTTCCTCAAACATATGAAGTGTATTACCTTTTTTTGGAGGTTCTAAAGTTAGCCTGATTTGTTGCATTGTGACAGAACATTGTTATTCTGGATTGTTTAGCAGCCTCAGTTTCAGTTTGCGATGGGTGTGATTAATATTCATACTCCTTTTTTATTTTAAAAATTGAATAAATGCGACAACCAAATAAAAAAGACTGAGTGTAGTATACAAAAACAATATAAAACAATTTGATCATACAGTAAATAACATTAACGTAAGATTTTCTCCTAAATAGCATTGCATTTTGGTAATTGTTACCCAGCTAAAGTGATTGGTCCCTTTATGGACATGTTCACTTTGTAAACCTTTCAAACATTCCTTTCACACCTTGGAATTTCATTTGACTAGATGGGAAATGCTGTTATCTGGAGAGTCATTCTTTCCTTTTAACTGAGTACACTGTATGAACTTATGTTTGTGGTGTAAAAATCTGCTCTAGGAGCTGATGATCTTTACTAGTTGTTCTTTCAATAGTTCAAGTCAAAGAGCTTCTTTTGGTCTGTATCTGAAACGCTTTGCCTTTTTAACTTATATCACATATGTACCTCTTTTAAAAATTGATTCCATCACATCTCCTGTGTTTATTTATTACTACTAATAAAGATAAGACTAGAAAAAGACAAACTCAGAAGTGCTACCTGATATAGAGTACTAGTAATGTTGATTGTATACCTAAGCTTTTAGTGCTAATTCATTTCTAATAATGTCTGAAACTTCTTGAAAAATAGGTCAATGATACTATTTTATACCTTAGCTTTTAGTGCTAATACATTTCTAATAATGTCTGAAACTTCTTGAAAGAGGGGTCACTGATACTATTTACTTAACATGGCTGTAGGGATGCCTTTGTTGATTATTGGGTCAACGGAAACATGTTGACAAAAGATATAGCAACCCAAATGTACACAATCTTGAAGCAGCCAGATCTCAAACACCTGACGCAGGTGCTTTCTCTAGTTTGTCTTTTATTTTGTTATCACATTACTTTGGAGTTTCTCACTCATCCTATCTCAAAAGAGCTAAAGATTTTTAGTTTGATTTATGATTATAGAGATTACTTTTTCTGCAAAGGGTTGTGGATTTTCTTTTCCTTCTTTTGATTGAAATTTCAACCAATTTGATTGTAGGATGATTTCAAGCCTGTTCTTCGAGATCTTTTGGCAACACATCCTGGTTTAGAGTTCTTACGAAACACACCTGAATTTCAAGAGCGATATGGTACCCTTCTCAATATTATGCTACAGTAATTGGTGATGCATGCAGATCTTTTTTGTGCCCTTGAAATTGTCTATGTATTTTGTGATGTATATAACAATTGTCCTAAGTAAGCTCTTCTGTAGGAACATCCTTATTAATTTCTATCTTGAGAGGTTACATTTAACCACAGCAAAAAACTAGAAGTATGGGTCCTAGTTTAGTATGGTGGTTGTTCCTATAAAATTCAGTGCTAGATTAATTTTTGAGGTGGGAGTGTCTGGGATGAACCAGTCAGTATTATATGTTGAGCTAAGTGTGCTGTGTTACTATATCCCTGCCCCATGGTTGAGAAGAAATTGAAAGATCTAAGGGTTCCTAGCTGTGTCATCTGGCATGGAGCAATTACTTTTTCTAGGCTTTTGGTATGTCTAGCATGAGAACTCTAGTTCCTTGCATTTCTCATCTAACTATGAACTGAAATTTCTTTTAGTTGCTCGCTATAAGAGTCCCATTCAAACTAGTTTAGCTAGCCTTTTACCCCTTTTGGGACTTAGGAACAGAGTAGATAGTCTGTTTTTACAGGTGGAATGATACATCTTACTTAAATACTTGTTTAACATAGAGGGGTTTCAAAATACTACACTCTATCTTAACAATTAATTTTCTTGCATTGGCCAGCTGAAACTGTAATATACAGAATATTTTTCTACGTGAATAGATTGGGTGATGGTCATCTTACCCTCAGGGAGCTGAAGCGTTCCGACCTAATTGTTGCGATGCAACATGCAGATGAAGAAGAAGATATTAACAAGGTCCTCAGGTAAATACATTTGCAACAGTATTGGCTTAATGTAGACATGAAAAAATATACAGACTTCTTTTCGATCAATTTTAGATATTTACATCTTTTACTTTGCTTGATCCGATCTGTTCTTGTTTCTTTGCCTTGAACGTCAAAATGTTTTATGCCACATGGTTTGAATACAAGCATGTTTATGTTGCAAGAAGTGGTGCTAGGATATTGCCTTTGTTTTGAATAGTCAAAGAAAGAAGAGAGAGAAAAGGTGTACCTTCCATTATCAAAAAAGAAAAGAAAAGGTGCATTATACATCACTGATTAGCGAATCCTCTTTGGGAGATTGATATTACAAAAGCACATCACAATGTTTTACAGATGAATTTGAAACTCTGGGTTCTCACATAGACCAAGTCAAATATTCTGTTATTTTCTTTACCTTTTAGAGTTTGTTCTACTGACTTCTGCTTGACATAATTCTCACTGATAACTATGCGCAAGTTCTTGTTACTTCTTCCGATCAAGTAAATACTTCTGCTGCATCATCAAGAACCTTATCTTTGCTGCAGATACTTTTCTTACGAACACTTTTACGTGATATATTGCAAGTTTTGGGAGCTCGATACCGATCATGATTTTCTGATTGATAAAGAGAACCTCATTCGATATGGCAACCATGCCCTTACATACAGGATTGTTGATAGAATATTTTCTCAGGTTTGGGTCTTCCATATACTCTGTTCATCACTTCTCAATTACCTTCCATGCAATAATGGATAAACTATTGTATTTTAAGAGTGCTTGCTTATCATGTTACCAGGAGTTTATATTTCCATTATATGTCGTCCCTTTAGGGATATCTGCTGGAAATGTGGAGAAAAGATTAGCATGTTTTATTCTTTTGTCAGGTTCCAAGGAAGTTTACAAGTAAAGTTGAAGGAAAGATGGGTTATGAAGACTTCGTTTACTTTATATTATCAGAGGAGGATAAAACATCAGAACCTGGTCTTGAATACTGGTAATTTCAGGATTAACATGAAATTCGTTTTTCAAGTTCCACAAAAATGTTGAGCTTCTCCTCTTGATTCTTTTATAATGGAGCATGTGGATCTTCTTTTTATGAAGATGGAGCATTTGAGTTTCTTTATGTCATTTGTGATTATTTTCCTGCTGAGCGGAGATTATGTTAGTAATGTTTCTTTAAAGAGCCAACTGATTTCCACTATCCAATTTTATGACTGTAGTTGGATTAATAAATTCCTTCTGTATTGTGCGTTCCTAGTTTATTGAGTAGGAAAGGGGAAGGATATGTCGGTGAAAGTTTTCAAAAAGCACTTGTTGTTTAGGATAAGACAATTGGCTCTCCAATTATTAATAGCATCTGGGATCACCAAAGATGCTGATACTTGGAAGTCTACGATATTGTTGTCCGTAAGATTAATATGCTTGTGCTAACCAGGATATCTCGAGTAAGAATAAGATTTTCCTTGCAAATTACCTACTTTTAGTTCTAGCCTTTGTATCTGTTGCATTTAGATTATATTCCCTGTTTGTTTTCAGCAATTGTGTTTGTTCTGCGTAAAACAATTCTTTTGTTTTATCAGAAAAAAAGAAGAAGTTGAAGGATTGTTTCCCGGACCTTAATCCAAACAAACACACTGTTTTGTGGAAAGGTGAGGAAAAAACAAAAACAAAACAAAACAAAACCACTACCGTTTTAGCACCTTATATATTTTAGGGAAAAAAGAAAAATATTTTTGGTGATTTGGGTATTTTAATGAGATGTGGAACAAAGATGCATTGAAATATTTACAATTATGGCCTATGGGAACTTATAACATACATTTATTAACTGGAAAGCCAAGTTACTTATGAATACATAAGATTTGAGTACACAGAGGACTTTTTCAGATTAGTAAGGTCATTTTTATTACTTGTGTAGATCCAGGAGGTGCAGAATCTTTACATATTAGATAACTCAAGTTCCCTCTAAATTTGGGGAACTGAGAAGTCAACTAATGTGTCTTGATCATACACATTGAACATTTACACCAAAGAAATCCAACAACTACGCATCAGTCTACACATCAAAAGAAATCCAAAAATTAAATTAGATTACAGATGTTGATATTTCAGTTTACAAGCTAGTACTGCAGTATCTTCAAAGTATCTCTGGTTTCTACGTCCCAGAAAATGCAAGCTGGTCTAGTCATCCAAGCTCTTCATTGTCCATTCCTTAGTCCTTTCTTCTAACCTTGTTAGTAGCTCTTTAGCTTTTCTTGGTATATGAATGTTAAATGGGTTGGAAGTCAAATTGCTGGTTTTGTTGCATTTTGAAGATTAGGAGTATATCAGGAATTATCATGATGGTCAGGGGTAGTTGATTGTGTTGCATTAGGATTGTATGCTTGAATTCTGTTCGTTTCAGCCAAGAATTTAGGCAAAATAATGGTATCATAAAATGATGAGTCCTCTTCAGAAAATTTAATTGTATAGTTGTGGGACATGAATAAAGTATTCAAAGATAAACACTGCCTTCTTCTCTCTATCTAAATTTATTTTATGGGCAGGTTCAAATGTATAGATTTGGATGGAAATGGTGTTCTGACCAGGAATGAAATGCAATTTTTTTATGAGGAGCAGTTGCATAGAATGGAATGTATGGGCCAAGAGCCAGTGCTTTTTGAGGATATTTTGTGCCAGATGGTTGACATGATTAGTCCAGAGGTAATGCTTGAGACATTTGTGTCCTATGAATGCTTTTTCTACTGTAATGAGAGCACTTCTAATTGACCTCTTTTGGTACCTACTCTGAAGTTTGTAAGTTGCCTTGTCTGAATAGCTTTTTTATGTCAAAGAAGGCGATGTAGAAGTTAAAAGTCAGTGAACTGCATTTCTTTGTAAAATCTGGTGGATGTTGCCAGGCATTCTTGATGGTGAATTGGGGAACCAATGTGATGAGTAAATTCCTTAGTCAATGGTTCTGCAGAAATAAGAAACACAGCAGATCTGTTTACCTTCCCTAAATATATGATTAGTTTGCGAAAGAAGTAATCGTTTTCTTTACCAACTTAAATAAGTTATGCCATTCTTCTACTCTATATTGTTTGAGTAGATGCACAAAATATAATGTTTTAATTGTACCATCTGGGTTAATTTTCAGAAGGATACATAACTCTGAAGTTTCTTTACTTGCAGGATGAAAGTTATTTTACGTTACGCGACTTGAAGGGAAAGAAACTATCCAGCTGTGTTTTCAATGTTCTTTTCAACCTCAATAAGTTCATGGCATTTGAAACTCGTGACCCGTTCCTTATACGTCAGGTGAGTTGATGTTTTGGTTAATAAGTAAATGAGCTAGATCGACATTGCTTCATCATTCTTACCAACGGATTAACATGATTTTCTTTTTGTTCCAGGAACGTGAGAACCCAAATTTGACTGAGTGGGATCGCTTTGCACACAGGGAATATATTAGACTCTCAATGGAGGAAGATGCAGAGGATGCTTCCAATGGAAGTGCAGATGTCTGGGATGAATCACTTGAGGCGCCCTTTTGAGTGTCAGTTGGCAAGGTGGAAAGGTACGGGCAATCCATTTATGACATCTCCGTCAACCAGTACGTTGTAGATGGATAGTTCTGTGAAACAGTATTTCATATCGAGATCTCTCTGGTTTATAACTCAAACGTCCACAGCTTAATATTATGAAGCTGCTAGAAGAAGGTCTAGTACTTGACTAAACTTTAAACATATGGGGCGACAAGCCATTTTGGATGATACTAAATCATCGTGGAAGTAACACCATTTGTTAAGGTTGTGTAAAAATGTCAAAGCAAGCTATTCTACTAACTTTTCCACAGCTGAGCAATAAAGTATTTTATTATAATTCACTTTAATGTCATGATTGTTCCTTCTAAAATAATTGAAAGTGAGGAAAACACATATCCTGAGCATCAAATATAGAATGCTAGCTGGAACCTAATTCATAACAAAATTATTAACTACCCAGGTGAATGCAGAATCCCATTTCATTATAGACATTATTTCGTAGCCAAGTGATGGGGAGATACATTATGATCTCATTTTCATTGCAATACAAGTACATATCTTGGTGTGTGTTCATTTTAGGTTAGAGCTAATTTGGCCACCTATTATTACTGTGTGGTCCTCTACAATTTTGTTCACTTCTATTACATATATTTAATATGTGAGTTGGAAGGCCTTGATCATAATGTGGATATTGCTATATCAGAAGGCTGAACTCCTGCTTTTTTAATCTTTACCAGTTTCCAGCAAGGTGCCTGCAGCGACCATCTTAAGCTGAATTTTGAGCCGCAAAACTGAACTTTGCACAGAAATGAAAGTGGGGTAAGCTGCTCTTGGAATCTCTGTGTTCCACCAAGATGTTATCTTGAGATAGCCACAGAGGAGATTTTGTTTGGTCTGCACAGAGCACGCTCTCTCGAAGTATCTGTCTATGCTAGTTTGAAGCTGCCAACATGAGGTTATCAAGGGCTTGACACATGAGCAATTGACGATAATGTACCTTCTGGTAATTCAGAACTTTCACATTTGTTCTCTCTTTTGCTGTAACAAATCAACGTTATTAATTATTTTTTGTTGTTCCAATTTTCAGCGGTTTCAGATATCTCTGTCTAGATGAGGTTTAGTGTAGTGAATGCCAATGTGCCATGTTATCTGCTTTTTGTGTTCTGTGACTCTTTGATAGTTTTGTTATGGACTTAGTGATATTCTTCTCTATTTCTTTATCCTGCTACTTGGATGTTGAAACCAGGTATGTGTAATTTTGTTTCCTCCCAATAATTTGTGTTCAAATTGTCAGTCCCAAGTTGGGGATTAAAGATGGAAGTTGCGGCAAGTTTAATATTAAACTTTAAGCATTGAAAATTGCCATATTGTGATGAAGACTGTTCAACATTGAATGAAATATATCCATATAGTAAAAACAAACAGTATATGTGTTCTAGTTTGGACAAAACGATAGTTACAGATTGTTCCAATGGCCTTTGAAGGATAGGCCGTGGGTGAAATTGACGGGAGAAATCATCACGATTGTAGAAGGATGATCGAAATTATTATTCATCGCTTCGCCAACAAATAAAGTTACGTATAATGCAATAAATTCAATGTCAATTAAGAGGGTTTGCTTTGCCAAGAAATAAGTTTGTCTATAATGTTGATGAACTCGATATCCCAACAATATACTCTATGGTTTCACAACTCGGATTTGGAGAGGTTAAGGTGTATGCAAATCTTATTCAAAATTAGGGTAGAGGGGTTGTTTTTGATCCAATGTCCCATGAATATAGGAGGGTTCACTTTGCCAACAAATAAAGTTGCATATAGTTGAACCTAATGTCCCAACATCAATATATTGTATTCTCACAGGTGACGATGACGGAGAATAAAATGTATGTAGATTTTATTTCTTACAACTCAAAAAAGTTCTCATGATGAATTTAAGAGGTGTCACTTCTCACCAACAGATAAAGTTCCCTATCATGCTAATAAACTCAATGTCACTGTAACGAATTCAAGATGGTTTACTTTATCAGTGAATAAAATTTTATAATGCCAACAAATCCAATATCTCCGTAACGAGTTTTAGAGGGAAAGTCTGGGGCAGGATTCGGGAAATGACCCAATTACATTGGTTGACATTTAAACATCATGAATTGTAACATTTTCAAATGACTTAACCTTATCTCGAGAAGATTTTTTTTTTAAAAAAAAGGAAATAATAAAATGTTTTTAGATCATATTTAAACTTGTTTTGTTACGGTTTGTACTTTGAAAGAGCCAATTAGAAAAGCTTCCAACACTGTCCATTTAAGAACATTTTCACATGCTAGAGGGGACCAATCACACCTAGCAGCATTGCATGTGCCTCTCTATTTATCAATAAATTTTTTTATTAAAAATGATAATTATTATTTTTCAATAAAATGCGTTCAACTAATCACCTTTGAATAACTATAGACCGATTCTAAATTCTTGGATAGGATAACGACTCAATTTGCGATAGAAAAATATACATATTAAGTGAATATCTTAAAGAAAAATATAGGGTACTCATCTCAGTTTTTAGATCGTAACGAACGAATATATCTTATGCATACAAATTTTATCTCTTCACTATGATTGAGTAATATTTCTTCAAGAAAATGTGTTCAACTGATACTTTTGGATAACTATACATATTAAGTGATTTTTTAAAATAAAATACATAGGCTACTCATCTCGATTTTACACCGTAATGAATGAATTTATTATGCATACAACCCTTCACTATGATTGGCTGATACTCATTTCAATTTTTACATCGTAACGAATGAATATGTGTTATACATACAAGATTTCATTCTTACTATAAATATCGAGTGCGAGTAAGTATTTACCTGTTGGTAAAAAAAGCAAAAGTGGGCCAGGAAAGAGAAGTGAGATGACAGACATATGGGCCTCCAAATTAGCCCATAAGGTCTCATAAAATCCAGAGCAAAGTGTACTAGACATTAGCTTTCTTGTGGGGTAAAATGGTCCACAAATAAAATACAAACCTTTGAGAACCAACTTGTTTGGTTCTTCAACAAAGTTTAATTAATTAATTTTGTCCCAACTATGTCACGTGTGAAACCTCACACGTGCACAAGTTATTTATACATTCAAAATAAAAAATAAAAGGAAAAAAAAGAGATAAAAATAAATTCATTGTTTTATGGGGGGTTTTGTTGAGTCGAGAGTCTATCGGAAAACCTTGTACTTTTAAAGTAGGGATAAAATTCGCGAATAGCTTCTTCAAACTTTACTTTATGAAATTACACGAGGTATGTTATTGTTATATATTTGTTGTTTGTATTGTGAGATCATAACACTTCGATAAGATCATAGTAGTGGAAAAAGATCTATTTTTTGATTTAAGAATAATTTAATTTTAAATTTCTTAATTTACTATATAGTTATAGTCAAAACTGAACCTAGATAACTTCATAATGTTAACAACGTGGAGCGATTGAGGAGAAGACAATGAATAGATGAAATTTTTTTCACTCTATGATTGTCGATGCTTTTATGTCTGGCGTTTTATATGTTGAGTATGATTGTTACTTTCTTAATAATATAATATTATAACCACACAAATATTATGCTATATTTACAATCACATGCTCAATAATTTTTTTCCCTTTCTTAAACTTCATATACTATCAAATAAGGTCACACAAAATGAGAGTGAAGGAATAATAATTACAGTGATAACACTTAACAATAATTATAATTATCATAAAAGATTATGATGATTAGAGACAAATAGTAATTTGAAGTTCACTAATTCAATCTCACGTTAATATTATAATTATAATTAAGATACGAGTAAATATATCTTGGTTCACGTGAAGATGTTAGTTACTAACTCTCTTGATCCCCTATCCTCTCTCCTCCAGTGGATAAAAAAATTGGTCAGGATTTAAAGTTCATGATTTTTTAGCGATCAGTAAAAATTAATTGAGTCCTGTGAAGCCATAGCTGATCCTCTAAATTCATTTCTAGTGGATGATAATATTCTCCTTTTTGAATAAAAAACTTCAAATTCAAATATTAAGAACGAAATTATTTTGATCGAGAATATTTTAGTCATAAATAATTAATTATAAATTGAAGGGAAAAAAAATTCAGTTGAAATAGGAAGAAACAGGTGTGCCAAATACACAACTATGATGACCTAATTCATGTGATAGCTTAGTTGGCTTCTCAAGATTTACTAATTTAATTAATATGTCACCTATTTATTTATTTATTTTTATTTTTTAAATAAACAAAATGGACAAACATTGACATTATTGGAAATTAATTAAACCTTAAATAATTCCTTTATAAAGGATCCAATGACTTAATCAGCAGATTCACTACTAGGGTTAGCATATTATTATTATTTTTTTTTAAAAAAATTCAAGATTATGATTTTTTTTCCTTTTCAAATTCACTCAAGATCTATAATCTTTACCTAACTTCGGATTCATAAAAATATAAGATTATTTTTCACTTTTTATAAATTCATCAAGAATGATTATGATCTAATTCATGACTTATTAATTAAAAGTAGAAGATTGACCAAATTTAAAACGAAGCTAACATATTTATTAGGAATTTGACGAAATTGAATAGTTTGTTATGAACCTGTTATTTATATTTAAAAAATATGTTTAATACGTATAACTAATTTATCAAGAACCGAATAATTTTCTTTTCTTAAAAAAAGCAAAAATTCAAATTACATCTCTAGGTAGATTTATTGGTTATTTTCTTTAGTTAGCATACAAATTTAGGGATGTACATTGGTTGGTCCGATTTTATGTATTATC
>DF357609.1:118112-130152 GCA_000787875.1 Solanum virginianum
TATCCGAAATGAAATGGGGGGCTATATTCCCTCCTAGTCACTTAATAAATCCATCCTTCTAAAGGCATGTTCTACAAAATAGACAGGTATGCTAAAGCAGAAGGGTCAGCATTGTGGATTCATATATTAAAAAACCTTGCATGTAATGCACTTACCGCTGCAAATAATTAGAAACCTCATGCTCAACGTACAACCCTTTACCCATTGATAATATAGCCTCTCCTAATTCACTAGAACTATTCCTGCTTTGGGTATCACCGAAGAATTGACTTCCTCCTATGAAAAGCAGTTAATATCATCCAAGTACATAAATCTTCAAAATATGACATTTCTTTATATTTGACTTAGTAGACGTCTTTAAAAATTTCTCTCCGCTACCAATTATTCTGACTATATCTCCAAGCAACTCATAGAGCCTACCAATAAAAAGTTTGTTTTTCTAGTCTTTCTACACACAATGCCCCCCAAGATCTTCTTTGACCTTGCTAAGATACTTTCGTTTATGCAGAAGAAACCACAGATATTACTTCTATATTCTTCAAAGAACCCAACACTGATCTAAGTTTTGTTGCCTCTAAATGTTTATATTGGTGAGACAAACCATAAAGTTTACAATTCAAACTAAGGGTTGGATTTTTTTTGGACACAGTTATACATAAATTATATAGGCAACAATTGAAGTTACTAGTTTTTAAAAAAAGACAGGAAAAAAAAAGATAAAGGCAACAATTTAAAGAAACTTTTAGCAAGAGTAGACTTCTGTTATGCATTATTTGATTCTAGTTATTCGGTCATACCCCTAATACCTTAGGAAACATGACTCTGCTGCCAAATAAAGAGCAAACGATTTCTAAACGAATGTTTACCTCCATAATCCTTGTATTCAGGATCTACATAGGAATCGGGCAGCACAAACAGAACACCTGGCAAGCCTATTGCAGCAAACATTCCAAGTCAAACATGAACTCATGGCTATTGCAAGAAAAATAATCAAATGATAGTAAAGCATTTTTCAACAAACCTTCCATTTTATTAGCAGTCTCTTCATCAACTTCACACCCAAAGCCAAAGTACCTCTCACATGAGACATTGTAAATCTTCTTTTTTGCTTCCTCTTCACTACACTTGCAAAAAGTGACTACATTAATAGGTATAACTGCTGCTACTACTATTGCGCACTAATCCTAAACTAGTCAGGGAAGGTTACATAAATCCTCAATAACTCCTTCACGTGGGCCTTTTTCTTTCCAACCCTAGGTACATGAACAGAACAACACATATGAATCCATCTAGACGCATTTTATACTTTTCCCCATTCAATAAAACGACACTATCACTATCTGAAAACATTATCAACTAAAACAGATAATTCTTATGAACATGACCACGATGGAGGATCCATTCAGTAAGCTGTCAAATTACACTTTCAACTAAAAAAGACAATGTTTTTATTACCTCCCGAGGACTTTAGCAAGGGTTTGGACGTAACAATCAATCATTTGCTGTTTATTAGCTCCTTCTCCACCAGGTTTATCCATAACAATGAGCCAGTGCTCATAATCGCATCCCGGAAACAGCGGTGCCATCTCGGTCGGTGCTCGGTCGCCGGTTCCTGGAGTGTAAGGCGAGCTACCGGACCGGTTGACTCGGAACCGGACCGTATTGAGACTGAACGGTTTGATTCCATTAGGTTTAGTTGGTAGAAGGGAGTGTGAGAGCAGAAATGACGGCTGAGGTGAAGATCCCACGGCGGGAAGATACGGCGGTTGGGTAATAGACGGTGAAGATGAAGTGGAGGAGAGGAAACGAGGAGAAGAGAAGTAAAAGCGAGAAGTGTAGAGAGTTCGAGAAATCGATTTGGTGAATTTGGAAGCCATTGATGAAGTTTTGGGGATTGTTGGGAGGGTTTTGAGGGTTTATGGGTTTATATTTGGGGGTTAGGCTTAAGGGAGTAGGGTTATAGTTCACTCCTTCCTCCAATTTAATTATAAATTTATAAAAATAAAAAAAATTCACTATGAAATAATTTTGATAAATTATTTATTTACAAAAGTTCTATATATAAAGATTTTATTACTACTTTGAATTCATGATAAATTTGAACTTTCCTTATCGACTATTAGGTATTTTCATAATTTAAATAAAGAAGTAAAAATTTGTCAAATTCTTATTTTATCTTTTAGTTTTATATATTTTAAAAATTAATATTATAAATATAATTAAATAAGACTTTTAAAAGAAATAGTAAAAAAACGATTTTATCTAAAAAAAAAAATTTTTTTAGTGAAGAGCAAAAAACTCAAACAACATTTATAAGGACTTCACACTTTCAAATATATGCAATATCAAAATTTATTTTACATGTTTTGTCATTTACTCTATCCTTACAAAAGAATAAACTTGTAAAATGTGGTAGTCGACAAATCCCCAAGAGAACATTTTGTTAAGTTCAATCCCATGTACTCATAAAATGCTATGCATTCTCCACTTCCACATGGAATCGCGCATAAAAAGCTTTAAAGGGCACATACTTCTCCAATTTGAACTGCAAGGCCAACGAGAACGAGGAATAGTAGTTTAGTGTAAACACTAGATGCTAATAAATTACCCTTTTTTTTGTGATTATTTGCATTCTAAAGTTTGAACTACACGAATTGCACAAAAGTAGAATACACTCAACCATACTTTGCTGCAAGGCAATGCCATGATTTGGGCCTTGGTACAGAAAAAGTCTCTTAACACTTATAATCTCATTTTAGAGCATAATTTCCTATATTATTCATCCCTTCTGATCCTGGGCAGAAATTAAACATCATGAAATAGTCTTCTGATATGATCCACAGTTGCGGGCATCAACGTCACAGGGCATCGCTTATACTGCATAGATTACAAAAAGAAAAATGTGAAAAGACTATTTCATGTATACTCGCGAAGAGTTTAACCTCTATGTATTGACAATGTAAAAGAATCACATAACCGTCCATAATAAGTGAAATTAGGAACCTAGAAAATAAGATGCATTACCTGCTGCAACGAGTTGAAGTATATTGATAGCGTAATACACTTAGGAAAAGAGAAGGAATCGAGATTCAAGAATAAGTCTAGACGAATAAGTTCCCCGATTATACTAACAGCTAGCAAAAAGGAAGTAGTATGTAGTCATGGGAATAGGACATTGACAATGATACAATCTATACGTATACCAGAAAAATTAAATCATTGTACTTGCAGATGGATTTTATCAACTGATTCTGGGAATTTCACCTGGGAGACATATCGGAAAACGCAGGAATAGCAGAAGACTAGTCCTGAAACTGCCACCACCGAGGGATTTGCACGCTTTTGTGAGCACAAAGGACACAGTGTTCTGTCTGTAGGTAGTGGGACTCCCTCTTTCGCGACCTGCTTAAATGAAAAACGTTATACATAAGCGTTTTAGCAGGATTACAAGAAAAACTACTTCATCTATGCATAATAAAACTAGATTAAGACCAAAATCGAAAGAAATTACTCCAGATCCACATTTCACCAAAAGCAGGCTAACACTAATTTGCTACTTGAAGATTTAGACAAATTATGATTTGTCACCATCTTGCCAGCTTCCAAATTCCAATTGATAACAGGCTCAGATACTCGGCGTTAATTTATACAAACTACATAAAGAATGCCAAAGCAAGTGAGTTATATAAGATCGAGGCTTTATTGGCCAAGTGCAATCATTTCATATTGGCATGATGATGCCCTCCCATACAGAATGCACAATATATTGTAACACATAGCTCATATTCATTTAGATCCTCAACTCCAGCTCCTGTCAACTGCTTAAATGGATTGGTAACCACAGATTAAAGTTTCCGAATTATGGTCAACTGGGAAAAGCCCAAAAAACATGCATCAGATAACACTTTTCAGAGCTAAACATCTATTTTTGCCACCAAGTACAAATGTATTTTCTCGCTCAATAAGAACCATGAATAAATAAAGTGTGATGGCTATTAAAATTATCTTTTACATATTCCAAATTAGCAAATCGCAAGACTAGTCCTCTCCATCCCAAATGGAAAGGTACTCACCTTTGGAGGTGGGGGGGGAGGTGGGGGTGGATAAACAGTCGGAGCTGACATCCTTTCTTCTGCTGACTGGTACCACCACTCCATCATCTGAGTAAATTGAAAACAAAAAAGGAAATATAGTTACAGCATCGATACATGAGCACAACAAAAATAGCGAAGAAAAATAATCTCTCTGGGGAACCACTTCAGAAAGTCTGCAGAAATTTGAGCTAAACAACACATACTTTAAAGAAAAACACTGCTGCGATCAGGCCAGTTTGAGCATAGTCAAGAACTCCATATGCACAACTTAGTAAAGCACCTTGCACTGCCTGAAATGTTAATGGATTCAAAGAGAAAAGGTCAGAATATTGGCTGTGAAGTAAACTTTACATGAGAACATATGAAAGACTACAGAGACAGGGCACCTCCTTTTGTTTTTTGGGACAAGTACTAGGGACCTCAAATACAACAACAGCATACCCAGTGGAACTAGGGATCCCAACTAAGAAGTAAAATGAATTCCAAGAAAGAAAGCAAAAAGGGGATACACATATTCCCAACTAGCATAACATGCTGCTCCAAATACATCCTCCTCCCCCTCCCCCTCCTCACTAAAAACAATAACAAAAAGGAAGAGAATAAGAATAGAAACACGGAAAAGAGTTTTACGGGATGAACACAGACCTTTAGCCAAGGGGGGCCACGAAGTCTCTCTCGTTCACGGCTTCTTATTTTAGATATCCTAGAAGAGGTATCCATCTGCCTTGACATCACATAAAGGAAAATCATAAATAACAAAATTTTATAAAAGAGGAATTACCCAATAAATAAATTCAACTGGTTAAGAGAGTAACTTGGATAGATACAAATTTAAATTGAATTTTTTTAATAAAAATCTAAATTGAAACTTATACCCAGTGTATCAAGGTCATATGCAGGATGCACTTTAAAGCACAACTTAGCACTTTTTTCTTTTATACGGCAAGCATGAGAATCATAATCATACCAGAAAAGAACTAAAGTTTTCAACAGAATTATCCACAGTGTTCCAAGTTTCCGAAAGGAACTTTCATGCATCAGAAAATTACATTAGCCAATTGATTATTCAGATACAGAGATTTCACATCACTTGCAACACATTTAGATCGTCAGACACAATAAAATTAGGCACCAACATATTGAGTCAACTAACACTGTACTATAAGTTCATTAATCTTTCAGAATTTCATGCCAGAGTACCTAAAATTCTTGGAATTCATTCTGATTCACTGTTACCTTACATATTTTTTATAGCTCAGGCATTACAAATTCTTTAAAGGATTCGTACTTCCAATACCATCTAATAACACCTTTTAGACCTAGACAGATACTAACACGAAACTGTCTGCAGACATACCAACTCCTGTCCTGTAGCCCGACAAACATGAATACCAAGAGCATGAAGTCCTAGAGAGTAAAATCCAGTAGCATCCAGTAAATACAGAAGCTGGTAAGCAAATGATAAACCTGCAGGACAATTACACAAGAAGGTGAACGATGACATCAACGCCTGCTAAAGATCTTCACTAAAGGGGATGGCATATAATGTGTACAATATTTTAATGAAAAATTGCTTTATACTTTAACTGAGAACTCAAACAGATAAAAGGGAGACATTTTTAGATGAAATTGCACTGGTTTCACCATGAAGGTTTGGGTCGTCCAGACATCGGACAGGTGGTAAAGCCATTTAGGGGCGACATGACAGAATAATAGATGACTAGAATGAACAGGATAACCTTCATCATCTCATTTCAAGGAGCGGAACAGAATGAACAGTACATACATAAAACAGGAGCATACTCATAATCTATATATACCCTTTTTTTGAGAATTGGTAACTTTACTCTATATATACCTTCATTTCCAGCATGTATCCATGGGTAGCAAGCAGCTACGATCTTTCGGATTTTCTTTCTCAAACGTTCTCTAACTGATTCTTCTGTATCTGAACTGCTTGTTGAAACTATGGAGTTTCCACCTCCATCAAAAAAGTCAGTGTCACCAAATCTCTCATCCTCAGTGCCCCATAAACTAGCTTGAAGAGCAGCCTCTCTTTCTTTATTGTAGATTGAATGCAATTTTGATCTGAGATATGGTAATATAACCTAGAGAAGGACATCGACATTATGCCATTGCATTTAACAAAAGCAATAGAACTTAAAGGCAAAACTTGATTCAAGCAATCATTTTTGGAGTCTCAGCTTTAGACATATACTAGATGCTATAGTCATGGAAAAAGTTAGCAGATCAGAAAGGAAGCCAGGAGACTTCCAATTCCTACGAACAATTCCAGGCTTTTTACTCCATCATATTATATGTCCCAAAGATGGAAATACAGTATGCTTCTGCAACAGATGGCACAGGGACGATCTTCTATGCAACATTTTCTTAAAGAAGATAACTAGTAACAACTGTATTCTATAACAACAAGCAAACCTGTCAGAAGTCTTCTATGCAACATTTAGAAACATCTTCAAAGTTTCTACTGAAAAACTTACAGAAATGTACAGGAAGTAGGGAAATTCATTCTAGAATTTCAATCTTAGAAGGTTTAAATGGCTGGGAGGTGTGGGAAAGTCAAAATATACAAGTCGAACATATTAACAAGATGAGTTTTATCGTATGATAGATGTGTTGTCAATACAAGATTAGATAAGATTAAAAATGACCATATTCGGCAGAAGGTCCAAGTAGCACACCTCAAAGATAAAATGAGAGAAGGTCACTTGAGATGGTTTGATCATGTCCGGACGTCAACCTCCAGAAGTGCAAGTCCGTACGTGTGGAACCAATGTGAATGAAGGTGTAAAAAAGGGAAGAGGTGACCTAAAATCACATGGGGAGAAGTTGTTCTAAAGGCCTTCAAACTTTTGGAATCCAATGCAGATCTATCGAAAGATAGGGCATAGTGGAGGGAAAAAATCTGTTTAGGTGAAAAAATAAGTTAGGAAGATATTTTAGTCATCTTCGCATGTTTACTTGTGGATCCTATGTTTCCCAAGAATCTTTCATCCTGTCACATATTTATATGATGATAAAAAGCATAGCAGCGATTTGCATCCCCTGGGGATCAATAAGTGAGTATTCAAGTATAAGAGATTACCAGAAACACAACTGAAAGAACTTTTTGGCGCTTCTCCAACCCAGAGTGATTAATTTCTTCTTTGGCGTCAGGACCTTTGTTATCACCCTTTACTTTTATCTTGACTGCCCTTCTTCGCAGGCCATATAAAGACTCAGCAAAAGACCCATCTGACAAAGAGTAGAAGGAATGAATTTGCTAAAACTAAAGCAAACAATTAGTTCCACCTTTAACCAGAAACTGCGATTATACCACAGATGAAAAAAAATACCAGTCATAGACCCAATAACAGATACTCAGCATTACTCTTTGGAAGAGTCAAAAACTAGAGTCTCTTTTATGCATATCAAAAATAAGTTCTAAATGAAAAATATGATTTTAGTATTTTTATACAGTTTGTACATTACTAAACATTATGTTAGAAAAAACAAATATTCAGAACAGCGTCCAAATACAGACTAAACCTAGATATTTGAGTCCCATACAGCAACCAGTCATTCTTTTCGGTATGAAGGAGTATTTGGAAAGATAAATAAGCACCTGTAGTTCGTAAGCTATGTGTTTCAAGAACTAGCGTAAGCAAAGCGAAGAACTCATCCTCATAATCTAGAATTTTATGGATGAAAGGTCTTCTTAAAGCTAAAAACCTGCAAGGAAGCAAGCAGCGATTAACACTAGCCATCACACATAAATCATAACAACAGCAACAACAACAACGATGCCTCACTTCCAAACTAATTGGTGTCATAATATAAATGCTCTACCATTCTATGTTGTTTAATTCCAATATTAGTAATTTGTCTTTTATACCATTGTATGTTGCTTCATTTTCAAATTAGTTGAATTATGCTAGATCCTCAATATTCGTTACCCTTTCATTTTGACCCACTTCATAGCAATGCTAATAAGTATATTTTAAGACACATCTAATAAGCACAGCTACACATCAACAATAAAATCCACCCCTCAATTCCAAACTAGTTGAATTCCACTATGTAAATCATCAATATCTCATTACACTCCTCTTGGACTCGTTTCTCTTTAGTACTAATAATTTACTGGTTATACTAATTTGAATTGAGGGTCTATCAAATACAGCTTCCCTATGCCACAAAGGTAGGGATGTGATCTGCTTACATCCTACCCTACCTGATCCTACTTGTGGGATTACATTACGAATGTCGTTTTCTATACTTATAATTTGTTTTTTAAGGCACTTCTAATAAGTATAGCCAAAACAAGAATAAAGCAACCCCACAAGTACGAACTAGTTGAATTCTGCTGTACAATTCCTCAATATTCATTACACTTCACTTGGACCCCGTTCATTCTAATACTAATAATTGCTCTTTTAAAGACATGTCTACTAAATACAGCTGCACAACAACATTAGTAGCAACTGTCCCTCAATCTCAAAGTAGTTGAATTACACTATATTCTCAATATTCATCACCTTCCACTTTGACCTATTTCATTGCAATACTAATAATTGTATTTTAATAAACAATCATCATTCACCCCTCAATCCCAAACTAGTTGGATTTCTCTATACAAAAATCTTCAATATCCCTTACATTCCACTTGGACCCAGTTCATCCCAATACTAATTTATTTATTTTCATAACAATGGTTTCTAGGCTAGCTTGCACCTGCCTCGATCAATTCCACGTGATACCTTTCACCTCCAATCAACAATAGGTCCAACAATGCTAGAACAAATGGTAAAAGAATCACATAGGTGTCATTTGGTAGCTGGTTAAGTTATGAAGGTAATAGTTATTCATGTATTACTTATTCCACCTTCTATCCTGCATAAAATACATAGATCCCTCATAACTTATGAATATATTACTGATATATGGGTTTCTGAACTACAAACCAAACACCATATTGATTTTATACATAAAAAGTTTATCTCCTAACCAGCTACCAAACATGATTCTTTATTTAATATCTGCATAACTTAGCTCCACAAAAATCCTAGTAGCTCGGTTGGTTGGCTTGGTGAAGGTTTGATTCACCACTGTAAAATCCCCTCCCCCATTTCTCATTCCCCTGCCATAACCCCCACCCCACTAAAAAAACTGAAATACCATAAAAAATCTATCTCCTAACCAGCTATCAAACATGGTTCTTGATTTAATATCTGCATAACTTAGCTCCATGTACCTCAATTAATTGGCTTGGTACGGATTCGATTCACCACTGTATAATCCCCTCCCCCACCCCATAAAAAAAATGAAGTGCCTGTTAATTTTATACATAAAAAAGTTATCTTTTAACCAGTTACCAAACATGATTCTTGATTTAATAACCTGCATAACTTAGCTCCATGGGAATTCTAGTACCTCAATTAGTTGGCTTGATAAGAATTCACTTTACCACCATGAAATCCCCTCCCCCATTTCCCATTCCCTTACCCCCTACCCCTACCCCAACCCAACCCCAACCCCTACCCCCAAACTTACAAAAATAATAATAATACCTGAAATAGTGGAACAATTGATATGAAATTAGAAAACCCATTAGGGTAAATGAATAAAGGGGCAAACTTACACCAAGGGAATAAGTTAAAGCAGCTCTAAGACTAGAAGGTAACTGCTGTGCAGCAGACATTTCAAAGAAAGTAGGACGAGTCCCTTGTCCTCCTACTTGAAACAACATCTTTCTGTACGACCAAAAACAAATGCTTTGCTCTCTCAACTGATTCTCTGCTTCTGCGATTCGGTTGTCTTCTACTTCTCAGTGATAATTGAGAGAGACGCGATGGTGGGAAGAGGAAGAAGATGATAAATAACAGTGTCTTTTTGTTCTTGTTCTTCTTTTTCCTTCTTTGTCTTCTCTTTATTTTGTAATTTAAAATTTAAAATAACAAAATTTAATTTTTTTTATATTTTTATATTTAAAAAGATTTAAAGAAAGAGTTATTTTCTTCAATTTATAAGTGGCCATAAGAATTCTTTTTATTTTATTTTTCTACTAGCTTTTGAGTTAGTAGAAAATAATATTATATTTTAATAAATACAATTAAAAATATCGTCCGAGACATAACTCATACTTGTAGAGAGAAATATAGTCCAAGTAGTAGTAATGTATAAGAACTTTTTTTTTTTTTGTAGAGAGAACATATGTAGCAATATACAATAACATATCCAGTGAAATCTCACAAGTGGGGTCTGGGGAAGGTAGAATGTACGCAGACCTTACCACTACCTCATAAAAGTAGAGAGGTTGTTTCCTGGGAACCCTCATCTCAAAATCCATAAGCAGAAAGAACTAGATATGACAAAAAGGAAAGGGAAAGGAACACAAAAAGCGACTAGTAATGAATAGCACATGGCAATATGTAAATATGATACAATAAACACATATAAGACAGATAATAAGAACACAGAAAAAGAAAATATGTCCTCCATCTAACCCATGCATCCACCTAACCCTGCTAATTAGCCTACTACTCTAATTCATAACCTCCACTTCTTCCTATCTAGAGTCCTGTCCTTTGTGAGATCAAGCTCCGCCATATTATGTCTAATGACCTCCCCCCAGTACTTCTTTGGTCTACTAATTAGCTTGCTACTCTAATTTGCAACCTCCACTTCCTCCTATCTAGGGTCATGTCCTCTGTGAGATCAAGCTCCGCCATATCATGTCTAATCACCTCCCCCCAGTACTTCTTCAGTCTGATGATGGACCCCAAATACTTAAAGTTTTTCCTTTTAGGGATAGGTTGAGTGGCAAGCCTCACATCAATGTCTGCTTCATTCCTCGCAACATTGAATTTGCACTCCAAGTATTCTGTTTTGGTCTTGCTCAGTTTGAATCCTTTGGATTCCAATGCGTGTCCCAAGCCGCCAACCTATCATTAACTTTAGTCCGAGTCTCATCAATCAGTACTATGTCATTCGCAAATAGCATACACCATGGTACCTTCTCTTGGATAATCGCGTCAGCTCATCCATCAACAAGTCAAACAAGAAAGGGCTCAACACAGATCCTTGATGGAGTCCCATCTCAACAGAAAAATACTCTGAGTCTCCTCCCACCATTCTTATCCGAGTTTTGGCTCCATCGTACATATTCTTAATCACCCAGATATATGTCATTGGGACACCTTCCATCTCTAGACACCTCCATATGCAGCAATATATTTTTTTAAAAAAAATTATTGGTCTTTCGACCATTTTATTCATTAAAACAAAAAGAAACTTGATGTCCATCTACATTTTGACCTACGTCCCAACAGATCGACCTAGTTTCTAGAGTAGTCGAAGAGTCTCTAATACTCTTCCCTAACTAAAGTAATCTAAAATTATCGAATGTGTCCAAATGTCTAAATCTATCTCTACAACTTCCAAGTACTCTTCTCTTTTTTGTCTGTTGAGTTCCACCTTAGACGTGGCTCTTCCTTAGTTAAACTTATAATTCTTCGTCTTCTTCATATAGGTATCCTTTCATCTTTCTTCTTCATCCCTATATCCAGCTCTATCTCTTCAACATTTATTGACCCTCTGATAAGTTCTCTTTTCTCAAACATGTACTATATCCATAGTTCACGATTATTGAGACCTCTCCTTTTTTAGGTGTTATGATATTCAAGATCTTCAAAGATGTTGTGATCCTTTTCCTGTCCTGGCTTTTACTGGTAAATGATTGTGCACCTTTCCTCCGAGGTCTTATACCTTGAGATCTTATGTTGATCTTTGTCTCACAGATGACCTGTTAGAACCCGTATTTTTGCACGTTGGAAAGATTGTGACTAAAGAAACGTCATTGGAAGTTGAGGATTAAAATGGAGCAAGTGTAGAGATATATATGTGTACATAAGCACATCTACACATTCAAGTTCATTAAATATATT
>DF357609.1:149448-165604 GCA_000787875.1 Solanum virginianum
GATCGTCGATATAAGTTTTGATTGTTTCGTATTTTGAAATTGATATTATTAAATTCTTATTTAATTTACCAATTAATGAGGATTTTTTTTTAGAAAGTATACACAATATCTTATGGGATTTATGGTGGAATATAATTAATGTATGATCCAATAAGGTAATTGATCTCTAAGTTATATGATTTGCCAAATAAAAATCACTACCAATAAATAATTTTTTTAAACCCTCATTGTAGGAGTTTTCATCTTTTTTGCTTCTTTGATGACTCAAACTCATAACCTTAAGGTTGAAAGTGAGGGATGTTTACCATCCGAGTAACTTCCTCTCGCCATCCATAAATAATATTTACTTATCAAGGATCATATGTTCCATTTTTAAAGTAATTTTAATGCATTCTTATGATACGCGAAATTAAACAAAATGAAATATACATAGCTACTCACTTTTTAATAGTTGAAAGATATATTTGAACCTTTTTTCGTAAATATATTTAAGTTAGTTATGAGAAACATGCAAAAAAGCTAAAAGAGGTTATGAAGAAAATCAGAAAGACCAATATCAGGAATGTGTTGGAGTGATGAGTAAATTATTATAGGTTTCTTATTCAAGTTCTCCTAGTACGAAATCGTCTTTGCTAGATAACCTTTTTATTCATCAAGGGAAAAGGGTCAAAAATGCTCTTGTACTATCAGAAAGGATCAAAAATGTCCTTCGTTTATACTTGGGGTTATTTTTGCCCTTGTACTATCAAAAAGGATTAAAAAAATGCCCTTGTACTATTAGAAATGGGTCAAAAATGCCCTTCGTTCGTTGGTGTCGTTTAACTAGGGAATTTTTGACCCATTTCTAATAGTGCAAGGACATTTTTTACCCTTTTCGCATATTATATATTCTTTTTAAACATATTGTGTTCCTAATAAAAAATATTATTTATAAAGAATTTTTTTCTTTTTTTTTTTAAAAATCACATTAACTACGAAAAATGGTAAAAAATAATTTTTTTCTTAATTTTATTTTATCAATTAAAATAGAACATTGTATCCTTGTAACAAATAATATATATATATATATATATAATAAATATAAGATGATAATAAACCCAACATTAATTTGCATATAAATAACAATAAAAATAGTAATTAGAATAAAGCAAAAAAAATTTTAAATTTTTTTCTCGAATTGAAGTAGGATAAATATATATTATTTATTTTAGAGATATCATGTTCTATTTTAATTGACAAAATGAGATTAAGAAAAAAATTATTTTCTTAAATTTTTATTAGTCAATGTGATTTTTTTTTAAAATAAGAAAACAAAATTTAAAATAATATTTTTTATTAAGAACTCAATATGTTTAAAAGAATATATAATATGCGAAAAGGGTAAAAAAATGTTCTTGTACTATCAGAAAAGATAAAAAATGTTATTTGTTTATACTTTGGGCCATTTATGTCCTTGTACTATCAGAAAGGGTCAAAAAATACTCTTATACTATAAGAAATTGATCAAAAATGCCCTGGTTTAAACGGTCCTAATGGACTTAGGATATTTTTGACCCATTTCTGATAGTATAAGGGCATTTTTAACCATTTTTTATAGTACAAGGGCATAAAAACCTCAAATATAAACGAAGGATATTTTTTATCTTTTCTGATAATACAAATACATTTTTTAACCCTTTTCCCATTCATCAATATGGAATCTTCAAATATAAATTTAGATTTAATCGAATTTTAATATGAATATCCATACAAAAAAAAAAAAGTCAGACAGATAAGGTAGTGGGAAGGAGCATTTGGCAATTACGTTTGTTCATGTTCATCCTTTGTGATGCATAATGATGCAAAGACACTATAATTGAATATAATGACTAATTAACTTTTAGCTTTTTCCTCTCTAATCTAATGTCATATTTTTTATCAACGTGATGAGCTTTCTAATTTTTCTTTTTATAATGGTGATGTTCAAGTTAATTTATGTGTATTTTATTAAAAAAAAATAGATATATTAATAAATAACTATATTCATCAAAATTTAAGTAAGTGAAATTATTAAATTACATTGACACAAGTATTTGATAACTTGGCATGCAGAGGCAGAGCTAGAATACTAGCTACGAATTTGACATAATTCAATAGTTTTAACAAAAAAATCGCATTAGTTTTAAGATCCACTAACATGAATAAATAATTCAAAGAACCCCCGAAAAGGCCTAGTCTTAAGCGATTTACAGACAGGAAAAAGGACTAAAAACATTCTTCACAAGATGAAAGCAAGCATTAGATGAAGTCGACTTTGTTCCAATATCAAATAACTTACTTTTTCTAAAATTTAAAAATTATAAACTTCAAATTCTGAATTTGTCGCCTCTCTTAAATCTTGAGCATTTATATATATTAACTTATTTTCAAGAATTTGGTGCATTAAAAAAGACTAGCATACTATGTGATGATGGTTATCATTAGACTATTTTGCTTTTGGTGCATTTTGATGTATGAATTAGGAATCATGTGTCTTGATATATTTTACCATTAGTAGTAAATTTTCTTTTAGTATCTACATGTGCAATTTATCGGTATTGAATGGCTTTCATGGCTAATAATTTATACAACTTTAGAATACATCAAAATACAGCAAAAATATGTACCTTTGTGTTTATTTCTGTGATTAGTTGGGCCTACATTTGCAATGACATATACCTACCAAAGTAGAGCAAAAATTCAAACCTCATGGGGCCAAAAAAAAGGAAAAAGAGAAAATGGAGTTTCTTTCGCTTTTGACATAATAGGCTCCCAGTGGGAAAGACTCGAGCTATTAGCTCAGTGATAGAGCATGCCCCTAATAATTGCATCATTGTGTCTGGGCTGTGCAAACTCTCAATCACGATGTGGATCATCCGAAGTATGTTAGCATGGTGTACTCCTCTTGTTCGAACCGGATTTTGAATTCTAAATAAGGGACATCAAGTGTTAATAATTAGACTCCAAATTTAACCATTGTACTTAATTATATATTTTGTATTGGGAAATCGTTGATGTTGAACATGTTGGACACACTAATAATTTGTTATACGATGAAAAGGCGTTTGATTGAAATCAATTTTCACTCTCATAGTCAAAATATTGGTTGGCCCAATTCTATCTAGAACTCACCCTTCATATTGAGAAGCAAACGTATCCCCGTCTCAATCCTGGATTACCTTCTTCGTGTGTTTACTTGTTTATATTTTGAATTCAGGCTCACGGGCAACGATAGCTAGCAATTTCACTATGAAGCTTCTGTTCCAGCTACAAACAGCACTACATAACCAAGGAATATGGTTTGCACTCTATGTTACCAATTGGTTTTCCTAATACACCCAACTGCTTTTGAAAATTTTCAATATTCACAACACTATCCACACTAATATTCAAAACAGGTTTCCGAGTACTACGTAGAAAGATTCATGTTCCATCCTGAGTTGCGACTTCCTCCAAGACTGGCTATGACCAGAAGTCATTGTAATCATGCTAACTGGTATATGCCACTCCCAACACCAGATCGAAAGATACCAAAAGACGGCACACAAATAACATACACAGCCACATTCCTGAAAGTCTCACCGTGCAATTGATCTGCCAAAGCCCAGATGAACCTCAAATTCAAGAGTACTCGTAACAAACTTCACAGTTGGTTGATCAGGAAGCGTCTTTTGGAAGTGGCATACATAACAAGACTTGAACAAGGAACTTTATGGTCATAGTTAAACCATTTTCAAATAGTGTTCCTAGGCTTCCAACCAAATTTGAGCTGAACCACGTAACACCAAGGAAGTTCTAAATGTAGTCTCAATATTAAACACACCATGTGCAAGGCAGTTTCAAATTCAGGTCATTCTAAAAATCAATGCAAGGCAGTTTCAAATTCAGGTCATTCTAAAAATCAATGTCCAAATATAGGGAAAAACTACTATAAATGTCAAAGTGCAAGGACGATAGTTACTGGTGAGTCAAACATACACTTGCCACGCTGACCACATCATATGCACTTTATTAGGGTGACTCACTGCCCCTTGGAGAAGCCCTTGGTGAGCCACGATTTTCATAGTCACCTGTTGGGCTTCCATCATCCACTGGTGTTCCATCCTCCCTATGGATGGGGCTGTTGCTGCGACTACGGCCATTTTCTTCAAGAGGGCTAACATCTGCACGTTCATCCATTCCAGCATCATCTTTGGGGCTCCTGCTTCGGTCAGAGCCATTGGTGGCCCTATCGTCCCTTGGTGATGGTGTACCCCTCTCTCTTGGACTTCTTTCATCAGGTGAAGGGCTGTGTTTCCTTCCCTTTGATGGAGGTGGTGATGATCTATGATGGCGAGGACTCCTTGATCTTCTCTCTTCAATCTCAATGCAACGATCCCTTTTCACAGGAGACCTGGATCGGCTGCAAGGAACCAAACACAATATATGTTGATATCTTATTTATTTGTTAGATAAGGTGGGTGGGTACACAATATGTTTTAATACCAAAAGAGCCAATTGAGATAATCAGAATCTGTTAGCACCTAATAGGGATGACACAACATAACACTTTCCTGGTTGACAATGTGAACTTTCATATATTTATCCGCATAATACATCTACGAAAAGACAAATGCGATTACTTATCCCCGGAATTATTTCAAGTTTTCCACCATGAATGACAATGACGATTCAGAATCTCAAAACATAAGACTAAAGCCATCAATGAAAGTGAAATGGAGCACATTCCGAAAAGGAGGATTAAAGGGAAAGACCTGTAGCTACGACCTCTGCTGTAACTGCGGCTGCGGCTTCTTCCACGCCGAGGAGATGGTGAGCGCGAATAGCTTCGGTCACGTCTGTTATTCAAATAACAAATAATAAGCTTGATCATTGAAGTATACTAGAACATCAAAAAATACACTGGTGAAATAAGATGGCAACTAGGAAATACTTCAATTTCTTGGGGCTGTTCTGACAGTTTCTTTCTATATGACCTCGGTCTCCACAACGGTAACACTTGTTTTTCCAATCCCCAGCCTTACAATCTCGAGCCCAATGTCCATCAATTCCACAATTAAAGCAACGACCTGTACCTGGAGGGGGACCTCTGCCACCAAACTCTCGAGATCCACCTGGACCACGAGGCACCTGCAATGCAAATAAATCTAACATAGAAAGCACAACAACTTCTTGTTTAACCAAAGCTGAAACATTAAATAGATTAAGGTGTGCACCACTCCTGAAAATGTCAAGAAAACAGATCCTTGAAGCAACTTACTACTCAAAAGAATAGTGATAAACCAAGATCTTCTGTCTCCCCTCAAGAGACATGCCAATTGCAGAGTAAAAACCTTATATCGAGAACTGAAGCATCATCTTCAAAATAATTGAGTTCAAACCAGTTCCACAATTTTTTCCCACTCATTTGTCATAAAGCCTGGCACTCTTTTCAGTTTTTCTTTTTCAACATTGATATTCAAAATGAAAATGTCACATGAGTGTAAATTTCTAGTGTTGCACATACAAGAATATAAAGATACGATGCATATTGCAGTTACAAAAACACAACAAATGCAAACTGTTACTCACCCCTTTTGCGAACTCCACGATAATGCGGCTTCCATCAACATCTCGCCCATTTAGGGCGTATCTTGCATCATCAGCATCTCGAGGATCACTAAATTCCTAGATTTAGCAGAATGAAGAAAAAAAGAAGCATATAACACAAATATATGAAACAAGAATTAGATAATCACCTTACAACCTTTAGAAATATCATTAACGAAGAAGTGAATAAAAGAAGAAAGGCGTACCACAAAAGCATAGTCACGCTTCATATCCACATCACGTACTCTGCGTAAATGGGTTCCAGAAACAGTAAGGCCATCAAGTCATAAGAACCAAAGGGTTGATACTTCGCCCCTCAAAGATGAACTAAACACCACTTTTGGGATTGTGCCATTTCCATCAAAAAAACACGCAATAACATTATAGAAAGAATCGCCACACTCCGCAAGAATGGGAACCAATTCCACCAAGGGCAACCTCCCACCACAAACCTCCGGGTCGGGCAAAAACATAGAAACCTTCATAAACATTATTTGAGTTAAAAACACTAAGCCATGGGGGTGTTGCTCTCACACATTTTCAACAAATTCACAAAACAGGTCATTATAAATTTATAATGACTTGGGTGTCTCATCCCCACCCCCAAAGACTACCTTCCTAGAACAAAGATTGTGAACTATTAGAAGCAACAACATTTCTGAAATATGATCACAAATAAATAATCACTAGGTACATCAATCAATTAATCAATGCCTCGCTACTGAACAAGTTGACATCAACTAATCACAATAAATAATCACTAGGCATATCAATCAATTAATCAACATCTCACTACCGAACAAGTTGAGATCAACTAGATTAATACTTTGTACCATTCTATACTCTACTCGGGAACATTTCATTCCATTACCAAACTTAAACAACTAAACAGTTCAATCTTGGTCCTCTTGGAATCTCAACTGTTAACTACTCAAATTTGATTAACAAGAATTGTGTCAAGCACTGTGCAAAACTAATGAATGGTTAACAATTACCTCCCATATCTGCTAAAGACGTCCTCCAAGTCTCGAGATCGTGTTCTGGAAGACAAATGTCCAACATATAGGCGTGTACCACCATATCTATCATCATACCGCGGCATCTTCTCTGAAAAAACTACCCAGTTAGCTCTTTTCCCAAATTATATTATCTCTTAATCATTAAAAAAAATAGCAACATTACTTTTTCTTCAAATGAATTTAACACAAATGCCAGCTCAACAAAGCTAGAACTAAAAAACATCTCTTGAGTGAATTTTATGATTCAAAATGCACATACCAGCTCAATAAAATATCAAAGGAAAGTAGAACTAAAGAACCACCTACTGAATGAATTTTCTGGGTCTAACATGACATGTATGAAAGAAACTACCACCAATTAGCTCCTTTTCCAAATCACATCACCTCCTAATCATTAAAATAGCTCCACTACTTTTTCTTTCAAATGAATTAAGCACAAATGCCAGCTCAATAAAACATTAAACCAAACTAAAACTAAAAAATGCATGTTGAATGAATTTCCCGAGTCAAAAAGCACATATAATACAAATTCTCATCATACAGATGCATCTTCTATGAAAGAGCTACCAAATGAGCTCCTTTACCAAATTATATTACCTCTTAACCATGAAATAGCTCCATTACTTTTTCTTCAAATGAATTTAACACAAATTCCAGCTCAAAAAAATCCCAAACGAAATTACGACAACAAAAAAGAAAAACACCTCTTGAATGAATTTTCAAGAGTCAGAAAACATATATAACACAAATTCTCATCATACAGATGCAACTTCTATGAAAGAGACTACCAAATTAGCTCCTTTACCAAATTATATTACCACTTAATCATAAAATAGCTCCATTACTTTTTTCTCAAATGAATTTAGCACAAATTCCAGCTCAAAAAAGAAAAACTCAAACAAAATTAAAACCCAAAAAAAACACCTATTTGATGAATTTTCCGAGTCAGAAAGCACATATAATACAAATTCTCATCATACAGATGCATCTTCTATGAAAGAAACTATACAAATTAGCTCCTTACCAAATTATATTACCATTTAATCATAAAAATAGCTCCATTACTTTTTTCTCAAGTGAATTTAGCACGAATTCCAGCTCAAAAATATCTCAAACGAAATTAGAACCAAAAAGAGGAAAAACTCTTGCATGAATTTTCCGAGTCAAAAAGCACATATAATACAAATTTTCATCATACAGATGCATCTTCTATCAAAGAAAGTACCAAATTAGCTCCTTTACTAAATTATATTAGCCCTTAATCATAAAATAGCTCCATTACTGTCTTTCTCAAATGAATTTAGCACAAATTCCAGCTCAAAAAAACCTCAAAACGAAATTAAGACAAAAAAAACCCCTTGAATGAATTTTCTGAGTCAAAAAGCACATTTACTACCAAATTTTCAGAATTAATAGCAAATCCTAGGTGAATTGTGCACATGCACATATAATGAGTATACATAACGATATTTTTATCAAAATAAACGAGGAAAAAAGAGTTTGAAATGATAAAATCGCTAACCTGGAGATCGAAGAAGGCACACAAAATTGTAAGAACCCTAGATCCGATTCGTTCGAAAAGCGTGGGTAGTGTAATCTCTCTCTGAATTTTATAGCTAGTGTTTGGGCCTCAGCAATTATGGGCCTTTTGTTGTTTCATGGACTCGTCACTCTAAGCCCATTTGAGGTTTCCCCTTTTTTAATTAAAAAATAAAAATAAAAACATTCTTACAAAGTTAATTTTAAATTGTCTTTGCTTCGCCATGATTTGAGTTTTAAAAATAAAATCTTTAGTTACTTGTAATTTATCTTACTTATCTATCAAATTTCATTATTAACTATGTATTGAACTAATTTTTTTAAGAATATATATAAAAGAAATTTAATTTCGATATATTTTGTTTGGTGTGTCTTCTTTCTGATTTTGTTCAGATAAAGTGACTTAAATAAATATTTTTTGCCGATAACCTCAGACCAATTGATTGAATATTGATTAATACATAATCGATTGAACACTATTTGAAAACAACTCCTGTAGCTCTTTCAGGGTTCCCTCATCTGAGATCTCTGGGGGAAGAGGATCAAGTTGGCCTTTGCGAACAATTTGATGCATTATCTCCGTTCAACCTTTTGAGCAAAATGCGGCAAAAGAAAAGGAAGAAAAATCCATGAGATCCTATCATCTTCATCCCGTAAGAAACTACAATTTTTTTAATAGATCTTAAACACGTAATGTTGAGTTCATGTGGAGCTATTTTTCTTTGAATTTAAGTATTCTTGATGTTGATGTTATAGATGATCAAGAATTTATTACTTATGGAATATATGTTTCAAGTTTCTCGTTGTATTTGGATGACACTATATTATGTAGTGTTGGAACAAAAGACGTTTTTGAAGTTACTGAAGCAAATGTTAGAAACCTAGTAATATAAATGTTGAAAATCCTATGAAATTAATATTGAAAATTCTCGGGTTGTGATTGTTGAAATATTAATTCGAAAAAGTAAAAAAATGCATCATGAAATAATCACAATTTTAGCAATAAACAAATAAGAAAAAAGAAAAAACTAGTACACCTGATGATCTTTGCAACTTTTTTTCTCAAACTATAATCGAGAACATTATTGAAAGTTCTGAGTATTGTCAGTGTTATCAATATTTCAGAATATATTTATTTCATCAAAGAAACGAGTTACTTTGTATTTTTTTTTAGATATTTCTGAATAATCAATCATCGACATATTCACTTCGATTGGTGTGTGACTACAGACGATCATCAATGAATAAAAAATAATTTTCAGAGTCTTTTTTTTCAACTCAATATAGACTTTTACGCCCACATCATTTAATATTTTCAATGATGAAAATCTAGATATAATACATACTTGATCTCGATTGTTTTAGAAGTAATATTTTTTAATCGATTGAGATTTATGTGACTAAATTATCGTAACTGAAAATAAATTCTATCACTATTATCTCACCATCATAATTGATGTACTGTTGTTTTGAATACAAATTCCATGATGTTACATGAGAATTATGATTAATTTGTGTGACTAAATTACTGTACTTAAAAGAAAACATACTATTGTTCTCGATACTATTCTAACCATTAGTCTTTATCGGTGTTCTCTTTCTCATCTTGATTATTATAATATGTCAACTTTATGATATTCAATTATTGCCCCAAAATAAAAACTACATATATTTAATGGATAATTTTTTTTATTTTTTTTTTGTATTTGACTAAACACCTTTAGGCTTATCATAATATACACATTTTGTCCTTGAATATCAAAAACACGTTATATACTCTCTCTTATAAAATTAATTAAAATTATATAAAAATTATACATACCATTTTAAAAAACACATAATAATCAATACAATTAACATAATATATTAAGCAATTTAAAATTCATTTAATGATCAAATTCAGATAAATTTAATTAATATAAAAAATTAAATATGCCCAATCATACATTATTTTTACCTCAGTGATAATTTTTTTCCAGAGATCCTCGACTCAATAATATATTAATAACTAAAGGATGCGGATGAGACTGCTTCTCCATTAACCAAGTCTCAAGTTTGAGCCCTATAAATAAAAAAATTCTTGATAAAGGAGTGCTTTCCTCAAATAAAGCCTTATACGATATGAATTTAGATATCGAATTTTAATGTGAATACTGAACACCACGCGAAAAAAAAAAAACTAAAATATGCCAATATTCCAAGGACCTAAAAAAGAAAAACTCAAATATCCCCAAATTACGACCCGAATAAGTCAAGCGGGTTAAAAGATTTGCCCACTGAAAATCTCCGTAGGTTTTTTTATATTTTCTCTACCGACGATAATTTCATAAATCAAAAATCTCTTCTTCGACGTTGAATAATTCTGTTCTTCAAATCTTAATTATACTGTATTTCTCTTCCCAAATCGATATCTGTAATCGTTCTCCTTTGTCTTATATATATCGTTCTCTGTTTTTTTTGCCATTTTTTCCATATTTTTTTTGTTTTTTTCGGTCTCAATTTGCTTTGGTAATACATATAAAGGTGTTGCTTTGTTCGAGGTTGATTGTTTCATGTTCGTTGAAGGCTCAAGCTGTTGAATTTGTTCAGATTTTGGTTAGTCTTTTTTTCCCCAATTTGTTTTAATTAAATAAATTAGAAAAATCTTTTTTTTGTGAGATTAGAAGCTGTGATTGACGTAGATTAAGTTATTATTAGACTGTAGTTCCAATCCCAGGTGAAAGTTTTTTTGTTTTAATCAATGGTAACAATAAATACATGTTCTTGTGTATTCTGGGGTAGGGTAGTTTGTTTTTTTCAAGTGTGCTATTTGTCTGGTGCTTCTCACAGTTTACATGGCCTTCATCAGATCTGGTAGTCTCTTTTTATGTAAGTATATATATGTTTTTGTATTTGAGCTTCGTCGATTCTTTTGGAGGATTTGCTGCTTTAGTGGCTTTAGTGTTGAGCCGTCCTTGGTTAGGGGTGTTGGTGGTCGTGTATAAGTGAGATGACGAGTACTTATGCGGGTTATTGGTGCCATGTCACATGATATGGGTAGAAGTTGGATATTTGGCTGTTTCACTGATTTATGGTATCAGGATATGCTGGAAAGCATGATATATGAGCTCTTTAGTAGTTAGATAACCAGTATCTGATTTCGACATGTTTGGTAGTAAGGAGTGATTGTTATTGTTGAATGTGGATTTGCAAATAGTTGAGATGATATTTACAAAGTACAGCTTTTGTGGGATTGGAACCTGCACATGTAATTGCTGGGATCCAAAGCATGATGTTCCTATAGTGAACCTCAACTTGTTTGGTACCGAGGTGTAGTTATTGTTGTTGAATTAGACTTGCGAGTAGTCGGATGAAATTAATGAGGGACACCTTTTGTGGGATCAGAACCTGCACATGTAATGGTGGGTAGGTGGAGTTGCAACATTAGGCTGCAATTATCGTTCACTATTGTTTTTCAAAGTACTTTTATGTGAGGGGTGAGCCCTTAAATAGTTGGGGTTGTAGAAACTACTTTTGAGGATTGGAATCTACCTGTGACATAGGTAGAAGGCGATGTGATGATTAGGCTGCAGTTTTAGTCCTGGATAGGTTCTTTCTTCCATAAAATTTATTCGCTGGAGTGAGGGGAGGACCGTAAATGGTAGGGATAGAAGTGTAGAAAGGGATCCTTTTGTGGGATTTGAACCACCTATGGATATAAGCAGGTAGAGTTGTAACCATTAGGCTGCAATTCAACTTATGACTATTTTTTGTTGTGTGTGTGGTGGGGTGGGTTGATTTTATTATAGATATCTGAATAATGAAATATTTGGTTAATCAGGATGTTAACGAGAGAATGATGAATCAAGGAAGTGCTACTATGGCCACTTTGGATCCCAGTTCACAGGAGGTAACCGCTCGAATTGTACTTCCTCTTCTCTGATCCGAACTTTGTTTCTGGAGAAAGTGTATGTCATTATGGTCCATATAGACTTGTTGCAATTTTTTTACGTACTTAATATATGTGAATTGTGATGATGTTGTCAAAATGACTACTAAGATAATGGCGGGGTAATGCTGATGGAATTGGAAAATTTTAGTTTTTTCCCTTTCTGTGAGAGAAGTGAGTTTTTCAGTTGTGTTGCTTCTGTTTTTACTTTCTTATATTAATTATATATTTACTCCATCTATACCAAAAAGAATTGCCATGTTAGGATTATGTGGATAAACATAGTGGGAGATTCCGAACTTACGTGTTGTTGATTTTGAGTTGAAGAGTGAGTTCTAAAATGTACATCTAGTTCTATTTGTACTTGTTTTCACACAATATAGGGTTTGACCTCAAACCTATGTGTTCTACTGAACCCACAAATCTGTACTTGGATCTGCCAATGGAGAGTCCATGTGAATTCGAATATCAATTCAGAGTATTTTAAATAAAATTTGTATATATATAAATTGTAATAAGCACTAGACATCACAAAGTATTTAAAGTTTGAAAAAAAATCATAATTTTAGAAAAAGGTGTTTTACTTCTTACGTAGTAACACTGCCTTATTGATATATATGTAATACTTGTTAATGGTTAGTAATGAGATACTAGTAAGGTTAGAGTTCTTGATGAAGTAGCTATGGCAGGTCACTCTGATACCGGAGTGACACAATTGACTGTCTTGTGCTATCGATGTTAGTTAGTAGTAAATTAAGAACCGTGTCTGTTTTATCCATCAATGTAAGTATGAAAGGCTATACTAATATTGGTAAATTGTTGTGGCATGTTTATGTTTAAGTAGCTTATCGTGGACATTTTGGGTAACAATATAGATGGATTTGTGAAGGTCATATTTGATGCTATGACTACCAACTGTCCTTATGTTGAGAAACTGCTTATGTGTTTGTTAAACTGCAAGCTATTGCTCTTGCCTTTTATGGATAGGACGTTCACTACATGTATAGTTTTTGGTCATTGTACAACTTGATTGGTTAAATGTTTTCTCTACTTGAATGGTGAAACCATTTAATACTTCTCTCTCATCTACCAAACTCTTTTAACTTGCTTATATTCACTACTCGGCTGCAACTGTGTCATGCATTGCTCTTGCTATACTTTGTTCCGGACAGATGGGTTGATTTCTCATTATATGATTCAAACCCTTTTTTTCCTATATAGAATCATCAGGCTGTTGATCCGAACCAACATCACATGTCTTCATATTACGCCCCTCCAAATTCTACAGTTACACCATGGAGTGGTCATGGTGCAGATAGCTATGCCCGAGAAAATGGAGTTGTTTCACATTCTGGTTATGATCATGGCCAACAAGCTGCACCGTCTTCAAGGAATGTTCAAGATGGATTGAATGTTGCAACTAGTGCTACTACACCAAGTTCCGGTGCCACAAATGCGCAGCAGGACTACAGTAGCTATGGCACCTATCAAAGTACTGATCCCTATGGATACAACAATACTGGATATGCTGCTTACTATAATGGCTATCAACAGCAACCTAATCAGTCCTATCCTCAGCCATCAGGAGCATATCAAAATACAGGTGCTCCTTATCAGCCCCTTTCCTCATTTCAGAATACAGGGTCTTATGCTGGGCCTGCAAGTTATTCAAGCACTTATTACAATCCTGGTGATTACCAGACATCTGGAGGTTACACAAGTGGTGCTTACAATAGCCAGACGAACGCGTGGCATGAAGGACAATATGCAACATACACTTCCCATCAGCATCCAAGCTACAATTCTGATTCGAATGCTGCATACAGTTCTACCACAGCTCCTGCGGCCTCACAGTATCAGCAACAGTACAAGCAATGGGCCGACTATTACAACCATACACAAAATGATGTCCCCTGTGCTCCTGGAACAGAAAATCTTTCTGTTTCTAATGTTTCCAGTCTGAGTTGCCCTGCTCCTGCGGGGTACTCAGCTTCAGGTGCCCAAGCTCCAGCATCTCATGCTCCAACTGGCAAGCCAGAATCTGGGTTGCCCGCATCGTCTGCGGTGCAGGTTTTTCCTTTACATGCAATTTACAAATAAGTTGCTCTGTTGGGTTGTACTTAGATAACTTTTATGTATGCGTGGGGACTCCTATTTGAATATCGTCATGCAATTCACTAAGGGGTGTTTGGATTGACTTTTTTAAGTAGCTTATAAGCTAAAAGCTAGAAGCCATTAGTTGAGAATACCCAACTTTTGGCTTTTAGCTTATTTTTGTATCTTTTCAGCCTTAAAGAAAGTGATTAAAAACACTTCTTGTCTTTCCAAACACCTCCAAAAATAAAGAAGAGCTTAAATGCCAAAAACTACTTAAAATAAGGTATTTGGAAACGACATAAAGTGATTTTATTTTTTAAGCGCCTATATTTAGGCCAAAAAGTACAAAAATAAGCTACTTAAGAAAAGTCCAATCCAAACACCCTCTTAAAATTCAAAACCATGATAAACAGTATAAGAGATGCAAAAAAGATGGTGAAAAATCATGTATCACACTCATAATTTTTTTAGGATTCTCGCATTTGTAAATAAATTTATAAATACTGATAGGACTTTCCCGGGTCATTGAAGTCACCATCAGACCCATGTAAACTAGTGAGGAAAAATGTGAGTCTACTGAGTATCTCTGGTTGATGAAGTACTTCACAAGTGCCCGGATGAAGCTGGTGCCTTTGGAAATTATGAAACACGGCACCAAGCAGCATGCTAGCACTTCGCAATGTTGAACTTGACAGTTGAACCTTTTTTCCGACTTCTTAATCTATCTTGCCTATATGTACTCAACCTGGCAAGGCACGAACTGTTGCATTTTCAATTAATATATTTTCATGTTGACATTATTATGTTTTGCAATAATTAAATTTGAAAGACCTGTAGTATAATTACAGAGCGTTGCTTTATAATTAAATAGTGATACAATCTTACAGACTCCCTAAGTGGATCATATTTTAGGTTAACTTGCTATTTTAGTTGTTCTTTTGTTCAACAAGCTGCTAAAGATCTGGTAAGCAATGCCATGTATGCCTTTTTAACTCTGCTGTCTAAATATCACTTCGTGTTTATTGTACGTTTAATAATCTGGATATTCAACTTCTTTCTTGTGTTGGGTGTTGAGTGCCAACTATGCACCATAAGAAGATCTGTTATCTACTGTCGTTGCAGTCAGTACCTCTTTTTTTTTTTTTTTTGCTTTTCACTACCCAGGACACTGAGAAAAGCAATTTCTTTTCTTTTTCTCTTCATGTGTTTTAAATTATGGAGTTCTTTTCGATTTGCCTGATGAACTTAACTTTTGCAATTTTTTTTGGGCCAGTCTCCTGCTGTAGGTGGAAACATTCATGATAGTTACTGGAAACATTGGGCTCCCTCTTTCCAAAATCAGCAGCCTGCTTCAGTACAGTCTTATGGTCAAAAGCCTGTAGACATAACCCCTTCTCAGGAAAACCTTCAACAAAGTTCTTCATGTCCCCAAGTAGCAAACACACAATATCAAGCCTCTTATCAGATGCCCTATAATTATCAGTCATCCTTGCCCACTGTGCAGCAAACTCTTACATCAGCAGACACGGGCAGTGCTAGCAAACTACAGATTCCCACAAACCCTAGAATAACTTCAACCTTGACCATGGGAGTACCAAAGCTGGATATGCAAAGCCCTACAACTAAAGCAGCAGTTAAACCTGCATATGTCAGCGTTTCCTTACCAAAAACTAATGAAAAAGTATCATCTAATGCTGCAGATAATGCTCTCAAGGTCAGACACCTTTTACTTTGTTCACTTCAGTAAGACATGCAGTCACAAATTGAGAGTTTTGTAACATAGAGCTACGGACACGAGTGGATAGGCGGTTCGGGGGGGGGTGAGGGTCGGCTGGGCCTGCCTTTTCAATCAATCTCCGGCCGCTCAGTGCCGCTATTGGGGCGAGTTGTAAGGAGTCTTGGTCTCGAGTCAAGCTGGGGCATCATTTCATTCTCGCAGAATCTGGGTTGCCCGCATCGTCTGCGG
>DF357609.1:167643-207501 GCA_000787875.1 Solanum virginianum
ATCTAATGTTATTTCGGAAGAAGAATTTGTTCTATGTTCTGATAAAGAGTGAATATATGATTAATATAGTTGAATTCCTAATTATAAGTCAAGTTGTCAATGCCTCTTGGGGTACATTTTACTTTTATTTGTTTACTATAAAAAATCGATGTATGTTTTTGCTTGTCTAATTAGAAAATCAAGAAACAATTATCATATAGTTCCTAATTTATTCTTGTTATTAACTATAGTTATTTCTCAATGCACTTTTTAGAATAGGGTTTCTTTCTTTATTGAGTTAGCTTGGCTCTTGGCTTTGATGTATGGCATGGTCTTTTATCATGTTCAAAGTGTGGTACAATTGTTATTCTATTTATAACGAATAATGTACTTGATTTACCTTCAAACTCAATTAATTAGTGAGCTCCAAATTCAAGGAGTGACTATAATCCTAAATTTATAGGTCCATCATTCAAATAAAAGTTTTGCATATCAATATTCTGACACTTAACTATAACGTTATATTTCGAATTCAAAAAATAAACTTAATTAAAGGTCAACTATAATACTAATTAATAATATATCAAAGAATAGTTAAATAACATAATCAAAACTAAGTCACAATTAAACAAAACAAACAAACAAAAAAAGAAAAGTGATAAACCTTTGATTTTTTTTTTTTAGAAACTTCATTCGGCGGCAACGTGCATGTTTCGTCCAATTTTTCGATAAAAAGTTTTGAAGCTGAAAGAGAAACACGAGAGAATAACAAAAAGGGGAGAATTTATTGTCAATTACTGATTATGTATAATTCATGATATATAATATTTAAGGCTATTAATTAAAAGAAATAAGGTAAGATGGAAAGGAAGATGATAATGAATGCAAGAAGACGACTTGAATCAAAATCAAAATAAGAACTATCGACATGTCTTATAGTTATGTTGACGAGGGAAATCCTCGTAACTCTTTCCATATGTTTTTCTCTTACCATATATTTTAGGATTTCTAATTATATATGGTAAGAGTTACGAGGATTTCATTGGGTATGTAGTTATGTTGATTGTTAAAATATATTTTTCTAGTATCATATATTTAGGACTCCTTCATTATTAATTCTCCTAATCTCTCAAACCATATATTTTTCTCTTATATAGTTTAAGAGCTTTAATTTTGAATATTATAGTAGTGTTTATGTATATTTATTTTATTTCTCTTTTTCAA
Source organism: Solanum virginianum (assembly GCA_000787875.1). Taxonomy (NCBI): domain Eukaryota; kingdom Viridiplantae; phylum Streptophyta; class Magnoliopsida; order Solanales; family Solanaceae; genus Solanum; species Solanum virginianum. Next base: position 168,847 of record DF357609.1, read on the forward strand.
GAAAACATTAAGATTATACTATATTAGTTTTGTGTATTCATTCAACCATTAGAAAATTACATGCCGATATAAGAAAACTTTGTCATATAAAGTATATTAAGGTACTCGTTATTACACATGTTATGGAAATAAGAAAGTTTCAATTACTTTAATTGTTTTTTAATTTTTTCTTCTATTCCTCTTTTTCCATAAACACTATATTATTAGTTTTTTCTAGGCAAACAGTACTCCATATATACCCAAAACTATATGGCCTTATATTATGCTTACACCTCTTTTAGTAAAATAGAAAACATTAATATAGAATGAAGACCTAAACATAATGGACTTGTAGATGCATGCATTTTTTGGTAATCTAATTAGATTTAATTATATTATAATTTGAGAAATATGGTAAAAAGACGATTTTGTCTAAAGGAGAGTCTTTTAATGAAGGGAAAAAAGTTCAAACAACATTAGTAAGGACTTTCGTGCTTTTAATATAGTATAGATTTGTGTGCTTTTAGTAAGGAAATGGTGATATTGGTGGAATAGGTGTCCAGAGGCTATTTTTTGATAACCAGTGAGTCAGTGAGTTGGGTGGTTGGTTGGCTATGATTTGGTACCAATGTAGTGAGGGCTTTTAAAGACTCTCACCACCATTGGTCTATTAGGACAACCTTTATAGTTGTTCTAATGAAGTCACCTGTGGATAAGCTCACATGTTCAATCCAGGAGAAAACAATTGCGTTCCAATCTTGGCTCTTTCAGTGGAAGATGCGTTATTTTGTAATCATTCTCTTGGTCAGTTAAAGTTCTAAATGTATCTAGTGAACAAATCTATTGAGATTTCTGCGAGTTCTGTGTAAATGTAAATTCTGTTATGGTGAAAGCAGGGCAAAGTTTTTCTCTGTTGGAGATTTTATTGCATTAGTTTTAGGTGTAGGTGTGAAATAGAAGTAGCCAAATTACTTTTTCATGGTTGACATCGTTACAGCTTTTGAAGTGAAAAGGAACATGCTTGCTTGCTAAAGTTAAATTAATGTTGGTGATGATATTGTTTCAAGTTGGAAAAAAAGAGAATCTGAGATGGAAGTTGGATAAGGTTATTTGGAAGTCTATTGTTTTTGAACATGAATTTCACTTGGAAAAAAAAGTTGAAGCTGTGTGAATGTGCACTTATTTCACTTAAAGTACTCTTGAGTTTTTCAACTTCACATTCTCTTTTTCAAGTTGATGCTGAAATAATGATATATTATGGCTAAACTGGTAGGTTTTTATTAACTTGGTCTAATCACTTCTGTAGAGAATTTCAATATTGGTAAGACTTCTGATTTTGCTGGACTTCTAAGTAGCAGCTTTTTTCTATATGATACTTTGATGCTGCAATCTTCTATGTTGTTATGATTGAGAGTTCAAACTGTTAGGTTTTATTGATGAAATTTTTAACTGCTCCTTGGTTGTGTTTTGTACTTTTGTTGCCACACAACCTGGGAAACCTTGGTATTTTATTCTCCTGTTACCTATATAATTGGGATTATGGTGACATGTCGTAACATGATATTTATTGTTGCATTGCATCAAATAAGTGTCAGATTCTTTATTTTCCTTGTGTAACTAAAGAGATTTTTCTGATGTCTGCAGCCTGATACTTTTCCAAAATCACTTTGTGGTTATGTTGAAAGGGCTTTGGCTCGCTGCAAGGATGATACTCAAATGGTGGCATCCCAAGCTGTCATGAAGGAGGTATCTTAGTGTATTTTGAGATTTTCATCTGTTGGCCCTTTTCCAGTTCTTGCCATGTAGTGCATGCTGCATAGATATTATTCGAGACTTAATGAAGAATTTTCAGATTGTACCAATAATAATGCTTTTTAGCCTGTGGAGCATGTAACAACTGTATACCTTCCAAGTTATAAATTGCTAGAGCATAGAATGAAGGAGCACTCATGTGGCTCAAAAGGAGAAGTGGCGTCGATGATGATGTTGCCAGAAAATTAAAAAGAACTAAAATTAGAGACTTGTATATGCATTTTTATAGTACATTACATATGGGTTTTTAGCACTATATGGACACAACATTTCCCAAAAGAAGGGTTTTGAAGATGGATAAAACATGATAATATTAGAGGTTCGACAGTCTGACTGATTCAGCTCAATGAAGATTATGGTTCCTTATACTTTATGTACTGGAGTTTGACCCTGCTAGATTGAAGTCCTCTGGTGATATTTATATTCTGAGCCTTTGAGGGCGCTATACTAGATTTCTTAATGTTATCCGAGACCTTTCTTATGTTTTCAATTGTTTCCTATATAAACATTTCACCCTTTGTTACTTGTCCCACTTCTTAGAGCTTTCCTTTTTACCTTTAATGTGTGTATAGAGCCTTATTATGCTGATTGTTTTCGTCTGTAAGATGCATTTTCTCAGTGGTGGACTTCTAGAAGGTGCTTCTGATATGAACATTATAGTAGTTCTACCTGATAGCAATATGCTTTCTTTCACCATCCACATTCTGTTCATTTGTTTCTAGCTGACATTCATTACTTAAATGTCGTTTTCAGTTCTGCTTCACAGTTTTGGATTATATAAAGTGACAAAAAGTTAATTATAGGTCCTGGTGAGGGCATGTCTTGTGTCTTCAACTCGTGTTCGAACTTGTCAATCACATTATTTCAGCATCTTTGGTTTTGCATCTGTGTGTCATCAGTAATCGTGATGGCAAGTTTGAAGGGTAGAATAGAACACAGGGCACCTCCTTTTACCCCTATAGAGCTAGAGAAGACACATGAGGAATTCATCTATGAACACCTAGAATTGAAATGCATAATGCAACCAATTAGATTCTTAATTCTCCGTAGACCCTTGTTGTGGGAATGCATTTGTTGTTGTTGTTTTCCTAACCTGATTAACGAAAATAGTTCCTTCTTTTCTCTACCTTATCTTTGGGTAAGTACTTTTATCGATAAATATATCACCAAGTAGGTATTGCTATACACAAAGCAAAAACTTAGCCTTCCCTTTTTCACACATTTAGGGAGGTTGAATTCAAGTATAGAGTTCACATCATTTTTACACACATATATCTGTCCAAAAAATATAATCCTAAGTATACATGATTAGTAACTTCTTTGGTTGCAAGACTTTTCTCAATTGTATCCAATATGCAAGTGCTTTTAGATTTCAGATTTCTTTTTGCTCTTGTAGGAATGTCGGAACCCTCTCCTCTCCTTAGTATGTTTTGTATTAGCTACTCATTTGGACTGATTGTAGTAATGAAGCAAACTGCTAATTTGAGTGTTGGGATTGTGTAGTTTATGAAGTTTGTGACCTACAATGATCTTTCTGCCTTAACTATTATTTTGCGTTCCATCTGCAGAAAGTGTTAGTGCTGATATTATTGAGTACCATTTGAGCTGTTTGCAACATAATGAGTCATAGTTGATTGAGTAATCTTTGATTTACTTGCACTATAATGATATGTCTGTTTCAATGATGCGTGGTTTTTTGCCTTGCCCCCCTCTGTTACTTAAATATACCATAATCTGCAGATTATCACAAAGGCAACTGCTGATGGTACACTTCATATGAGAGACTGGGACACTGAGCCTCTTTTTCCCATGCCCAGTGTGGATGCAGATAAGGAGTATGCTATCTCACTTTGCCCAAAACTGATATGCAAACCTTGTTGCATGCACATGCTTTGTGCTCACGCAAACATCTAAATCTATATGATGCACACATGTGTGACTTACCAAAGTAGCTGTCTAGGGCATGAATGTCAATTACTGTATCTCATCTCTGCCTTTGTACTTCACCTAGAACATGGTTGTCATTTTACAGCTAGTGCAAACTGAAATTGTACAAACTGCTTGTTCCTCCTTTTTCCCATTCATTTTTAATTTTGCTGAAGTATTTGTTTTACAGTTAAAAGCAAAACACTTCTGCTTATATAGTGTAGTTTCCCTGATTAGGAATATAATCATGATCATGAGCCTTTTTGGCTTTATGCTGATGAATTTGCTCTCATAGTTAGATATCTTTTATCAAATTCAAGGGCTATTTTGACTTCTTCCTTTTCTTTGTAGAAGAGTAATATTCTCAACTCCAGTTTCTTCATCTCCAAAAAGTAAAAGAAGTCCGAGTAGTAGGCGATACAAAAGTAGGTGGGAGCCTTTAGTAGAGGAGAAACCAACTGTCCAACCTGCATTAGTTACTCCTGATGCTTCTAAGTATGGGAGTTGGAATAGACAGGTAATAGTTTTCTGCCTTTGAAGAATAAAGGTTTTACAGTTATCTCTTTCTTTTTTCCACTAACTTCAGCGTCTGGCTTGAAAAGAAGAAGCCAAAGAAGGGGTCTAGGTTGCTGAGTGGCTTGTTTACCCGCACCAGGATTCTCCAGCTTCATGACTCTACTTTCTATTCTGGCTCCTTACTTGGTTTACTTATCCTGATTATTTTTTCCCCTTATTTTTTGGTGATCGATAAATCTAAATGTGCATAGTATCAACCAAAAAATATGTTCAATTCTATTAGTTTTTAATCATACTTTTATTGTGTCAGAGATTGTAATGTTGTCCTAAATATATTATCTTAGAATCCTCCATAATTCATGGAAAAAACTATTTTTTTACAGTTATTTGGTCAAGCTTCTAAAATCAACTTATTTTGAAAAGTGCTTTCAATAAAGTACTTCTAGTGAGAAGCAATTTGCGTTTGGTCAATAAATTTTGAAAACACTTCTGAGTAATAATTAGTGTTTGGCCAAGCTCTCTAAAAGTGCTTCCAAGTGTTTTTTTTCCTCAAAGCAATTTTGGGGAAATTATTTTTTATCCAGCTTATGGAGAACAGCTTCGGATACTCCCAAAAGCACTTATTTTCTCTCAAAAGCTTAGTCAAACACCTCACTTTTTGGAAAAACTGCGCACTTTTGGCCTACCAAAAGCTTGGTCAAACAGGCGATTCTTCCAGGAATCTTAGAGCAGAATCTATACAAATGGAATGAACAGTGTCTACTTTTAGGTTAGGTAGCATACTGTGTTTTTCTTCGTATTGCATGAACTAAAGCGGCTTCTCAGGCAAGATCATTTTGGATCTATTATTGTGTCAAGGGATGTTAATTTTAGGTACTCAAGTGGAACTCTGTCCTGACCCAGCTAAGATTTTTTTCTGACATGAGATTGGCACATCTGATACTGGTCTTTTTGGCTGAGTGCTACTTAAATCTTAAAACCTGGGGTGTTTTAATCTTTTGGCTTCCATCAGTTTGGCTCTAGATTCATTCAAATAAGATATCTCTCATCTGAGTGATTGCATACAGTTTTCAGGTGGAAAGTCAGATAACAAGGTGAATAATTCGAGTACTGTGAAATTTTCTTTACCACAGCGGAAAACCCCCAAATCTGATATCTTTAGACCAGCTAAGAGGCAATTTGTTGGTGATGGAATGGATGCGGCAGATAATGGTGAAGTTTCCAGTGATAGTGATAAGGAACGAAGTCAAGCAGCCTATAAATCTGCTGCAGGATCATCAGCAGATACACCAGAGGAAAGGAGGAGACGTGAAAATCGATCGAAGCGTTTTGAAAGAGGGAATGGAAGTCGCATAGCTGCTAATGATAATCGATCCAGAAATGGAGGAGCTGGAAATGTGTATGCAAGGAGGGCTACTGCGTTGGTGCTTAGCAGAAACATTGAGGAAAATGGTACCTGTGCTGTTGAAGATATTGATTGGGATGCTCTTACTGTCAAAGGAACCTGCCAGGAGATTGAGAAACGCTACTTACGTCTTACTTCTGCACCTGACCCTGCAACGGTAGTCTTGTTGATTCTCTCTGTTGTTACTTGATACTCAAGGGGAACACATTTTATCTATTGACAATTTTCACTTTGCAAGTTCTGATGATTTCTCAAAAGTAATTCTGCTTTTGCAGGTGAGACCAGAAGAAATCTTGGAAAAAGCATTAAACATGGTTCAAAGTTCTCCAAAAAACTACCTTTACAAATGTGATCAGCTAAAATCAATACGGCAAGATCTTACGGTCCAACGCATACGCAATGAGTTAACAGCCAGGGTATGTTTCCTTATGCTAATTTCATTATTCAAATGGAGCAAAACATAATGTTTTTATCATCATATACACTGGCAATTATAGGATCTGAAGTTAATTTCTGAAAATGATTGACATGAACTTCCTTTACAGTATATGATGTATTGTTTTTTCCTTATTAATATCTTCTTCACCTGCCTTCTGTTTAAGGTGTATGAAACACATGGTCGTTTGGCAATAGAAGTTGGGGACTTGTCGGAATATAATCAGGTATCTCTTTCCCATGGTGGGAACTCTCAGAGTTTGTCATAATTTCTCAGAACTTTAATTTCTCTGTGAAGTTTCTTGTATGCTGATGTGTTTGGAAGTACTTCCACGCAGTTTCTATTTCAGTTGGACACTTCTTTGTTTGAATGTTATTGAATGCTGGATCCTTTTTGCAGTCAAGTTTCTGTACTAATTATAGAATTTAGTTAAGAGTGAAATCCCTTACTGGGGATTCCAATCCAGGAGTTTATGTCAGGGTGAAATGTTTTTGGCTCTCCGTACAAAATGTATGCTGCCTTTTCCCATGGTTGAAATTCTTTTATACATCCTCATTACTTGCAAGGAAAGTTTAGGTGGTAAAATGCAATATAATTATGTGTTAGTATTGCCATTATAGTTCTTACAGCCCTTTCAGGTTGCTGCTGGTATAAGAATGGTCCACTTTATGCAACAAATATGTCTTTATTTTGAATTATGTGGATACATAAATGACATTTTGTCTCAGTTGGTGTTTACTACTAATTTTGGATCACTCCTTCCTGATGCTTTTGTTGGTACTTTGGCATTATTGGATTGGATGACTGTCCACATTTTTCCAGCTCATCTATATCCTATTTCTTTTCTAGCTGCAGATTCTTTCTGCTAGCGTCCTACTTCCTTTGGTCTTTGTCAACACGCAAAGAAGCAGTGTGTTGTGAGCAGTTACTTTATATTATTAGCGGCTTATGTATTTTGATTAAAGAAATATAGATGCTCCCTACCTCCTCCCTAAAATTGTTTGGTTGTGTTGGAAAGTTTTTTCTTCTGAAGTATTATGTTGAATTGTTTTTAAATCTTTTCAATGTTTTTCTTGTTTTAAATTAGTATGCATGCTGGTTCAATTGCAATATTGAATTGCGTTGGAATCAAAGGTTTTTAGACATTTAGTAAGCAAATGTGTAATTGGCTGCACAGACATGATTGGTTATCTGCTTCAGTGTTGCTTTTATACTTACTATCTTAGTTGTGGTATATGCAGTGTCAGTCACAGTTAAAAACACTTTATGCTGAAGGAATCAAGGGATGTGATATGGAATTTGCTGCATACAATCTTCTCTGTGTGCTTTTGCACTCTAGTAACAACAGAGATCTGCTATTAGCGTTGTCTAGGTCAGTCACCTACTCACTATACTGGTTTTCATGCATTCTTTTTTGTGGAAGTTTTGCAAGTCTTGTCATGTTGCTTATTTTCATGCTTCCATTCTATTCTGTCATTTGATTCTTGATCATCCAGAGTACTTTTGCTGTTCGTCTGGTTAGTCATTTTTAGGCATCTGCAACTGCAATAGGGAAAGGGAAAAAAGTGCATGTAACAGAATTTCATTCATGACATCCTTGCTTTCGGCAACCTTAAGGATGATTATGAGGGTAAATCAGCTGACAGATGTTGACAAATCCTCTATGGTCAGTTCCTTCCAGTTATGAATTTGCTGTGCAACAGGTTTAACCAGTGTGGATCACCAACTCATAGCTTCTGCTAGTTATGACTTATGAGTCTGGATGAACATTTTTAACTGGCCAATTAGATCCATGCATTTTAATCCATGACCTCTATGCAAAATTTTATTACCTTTTCAGTTTTGGCCTTAATATACACATAAGCTTGTCAAAGTTTAAGACTAAACCAGAACAGCTAAGCTCGTGCTTAATTTAGGAATGTGTTCATTTCATCTTAATTTTTACACATGTAAACTAGAATAAAGAAGAAGATATAGACTTGAGGTGGGAAGGGATGGGTTTAGGGGTGTGTGATTGTGAGTAAGGGAGTGAGGGGGAAGAAGCAGAAGATAGAGAGTGTGAAGAGAAGATGGAAAGTTGCCTTTCAAATGACCTAGAGAGAAGAAATAAGGGCATCAGTTATGTTGAAATTGAATAGAAATCTCAAATGTCACAATTTAGTCCATAGTTCAAAGGAGTTCATTTTATATTGCAAAAGGTAACACAATTGCCACAAAGAGAGTGAATCATAGTTTTTTATGGTCTAATCCATTGTTTTTGTCGAACTCATAGTATATCTGGCTTTAATTCCATACACCTTGGTGCTAGTAGCTTGAGAAAATCTGCTCAAAACATGGTTAATACATACTGGAAAACCCCCTCTTATCAAACTTGGAATGTTAAACTATTTTGTTGTGCATTTTCCTTTTCCAGATTACCAGCAGAGGCTAGACAGAATGATGCTGTTAAACATGCTCTGTCAGTTCGAGCAGCTGTGTCCTCTGGAAACTATGTTGCCTTCTTCAGATTATACAAGACAGCTCCTAATCTTAACATGTGTCTTATGGGTGTGTTTTGTTCTGAATGGTTGATATTTAGCTATTGCATTTATTATGCTAAATATGATGATGTAAACTTGTTCTTTGCAGATCTATATGCTGATAAAATGCGATATGCGGCTATTAGATGTATGTCTCGTTCAAATAGGCCTACTGTTCCGGTCACATACATTGCCCAGGTTCTAGGCTTCACAAGTGTCTTATCAACAAATGAAGAAAGTGAGGACACAGATGGTGTGGAGGATTGTGTGGAATGGCTGAAAGCCCATGGTGCGTGCCTCACGTCCGATAATTCTGGAGAGATGCAGTTTGATGCGAAGGTGCGTTGCCTCCCGATTTATACACAAGTATTTTATGCTATCTGCTCTACAGGTAGCATGGCAAGGATGTGTTGCTAGGTGACAACAGAAAGAAATAGCAAACAAGGGAAATTCACAAAGAAAACAAAAATAGACTAAGACGAAGAGAGAAAGATAGGATCTTGGAACCAAATTGATAGAATAATTACATCCTAATCATGTAACAACTGATCCAAAGATATCAAATTTACAGGAGGAAGATACACCTTCAGTAGAAACTCAAGGAGTTCTTCAAGAACCGATAAGGTCTCTAGATAGAGCCTCACAAACATAGCATCCAAAACTAGGTAAAAACCGTACATTACTCAAACTTATACTTCTAGCTAAACAATGGGCTTGGGGCGAAGTCCAAGTACTTAAGATAATAGAAGTGCTAACATGTCAAAAGGTGTCGTGGGCTAGTGGCTGTGTGGAGCCATGCTCGATTCACCTAGAAACTCTAATGGCCATCATGTCTTGGTCATCTTGTAGTTAACACTAGTCTACCCATGGTTAATACTAGTCAAACTGGTCAACTATACGCCAAACTTTGGTAAAGCCTTCTGCTCTTCTCAGAGATGTAAGCTCATGGTCATGCAGTCAAATTGGCACATGCTAGGAGCTCGAACCATGTCAACGCCTGGTAGTTGTGTTCATGGTTTGGTTTTTGGTTGGTTTTCGTCTAAAAGGAAACCAAACCAATAAAGTTGGTTTTTCAGATGTTGGAATCAAACCACCAATTAAGTTGGATTTTTCACTGCTTTTGCTTTTGTTGATCGATTTGATTTTTTTGTTATTTTTTAAATACACGACAATGTACTTCCAAGTACATATTAGATTGACTATATTCCAACATTTCCTTACCCAATAAAATTACTCTTGAAGGCAAGAATGAACTATATATGTAGTTACAACAACAACAACATACCCAATGAAATCCCACAAGTGGGGTCTGGGGAGGATAGAATGTACGCAGACCTTGCCACTACCTCATAGAAGTAGAGAGGCTGTTTTCTGTGAACCCTCATCTCAAAACCCAGAACTATATATGTAGTTAATGAACTAAAATTACTCTTCGAGAAATTGTATGTATTGTCCAAGAATTTAGTTATTTAAAAGGAACTCAATACAACTTCTTACATTGTGATTTATCCAGATATCTCGATGATAATTGAGTTGAACAATGATGAATAATCAAGGACTCATGAAGAAATTATTTTAAACATGAAATTAGATTCTTGGAAACATCAAAATAAAAACTACAACGCAGACTAGAAAGTAAAGGTAAATAATTTGATTACTATAAAGTAGATACGTAGATTATGAACCAAGAATGCAAAAATATGTTGGTATTCCACATCGGTGGGATAAGGGGTCCTTGGTCTCTTCCATAGTCTTGGGCAATCCTCCAGCATGAGCTACCTTTTGGGTTTTGAGTTATGCCCGAGGTCCATTTAACATGATACCAGAGCAGGACCTATTCCAATTTGAATTTTTCTGATGTTGGGCCCAACATTAAAATTGTCCATGCTCCATATATCTAGAGCTCTGTGTGAGGGTGTGTGTGTGTGAGAAGAGTCCCTCATCGAGGGTAAAGGGGATTGATGGTCTCTGTTTATGGCTTAAGAGAGTCCTCACCTCATGAGCTTACATTTGAATTTGGCTTAGGCTGAAGGTCCATTTCTTTAATATGGTATCACAGCCAGGTCCATCCCAAGTCATTGTTTTCGTCGTTTCGTCTTATATTGTCCACGTTCCAAATATGGTATCACAGCCGCTCTACCTCTATGAGGTAGGGGTAAGGTCTGCGTACATCCTACCCTCCCCAGACCCCACTTGTGGGATTTTACTGGGTATGTTGTTGTTCCAAATGCCAATTCTAGGCGTGTGGTGTGGTGGGTGGTGGTTTTGGAGTCTCACGTAGGTGGGATAAGGGTCCATGGTCTCCTTAAAACCAAAACCAAACCAAAACTTGTAGCTTTTTTAATTTTTTTTTTAAAAACTTTTTCTTTGGTTTTCCTGTTTTCAGTGAACAGCCCTAGTAGCTGGTATATGTGTAACATAGAGGGATTTGCTCATACTTTGATGAGTTTCGAATCTGTGGGCCAACTGGGTTTGGGCCAGCTTTCACTGGGGATTTCTCAGTTATGAAACAAAAAAAGAATCCGAAATACCTGAGGATCATTCGTAACTGGTTCATGGAGTTTAGGTTTCTTTTTTTTTTCTGTTGGAGACTTGCAATATGAATACAAATTCTTCTGCTGTAGTTATCCCTAGTGATTGTACTTTGTTCTTCAGACAACATTCTCTTGATTATTTTTACTTCATGAGCTCGATTTTCCTTGTGTTGTTTCCAATTAGGTATAAATGGTTTCAAATTTCTTATTCTTCTGCTCCCCTTAATCTGCTATTCAAGAATATGTTTCTCAATGATTATCTAGAATTATGTTTCTTTCTTAATGGGCGGGATGCTTTTAGCAACTGTTTATGTCGATCTCTTATGATCAGGGGATGTTATATTAGTGCCTTAACTTGGCCCAAGCTTTGTGCATTCCTTTTGGTTTCTCTTTTTTGTTTTCTTCCATGAAATGCTATACACTGACGGTTCATTTGTTCCTAAATGTGCAGGCATCTGTGTCAACTCTCTATATGCCAGAACCTGAAGATGCTGTGGCGCATGGAGATGCCAGTCTTGCTGTTAATGATTTTTTGACTCGAAATCTGGTATAGGAACCTCATTCATTTGCTTATAATGTAGGGGATCCAGTGTTAGGCAATGCTTCTGCTCCAGATACAAGGGGAAAGTAAATCCAGTTCAGGGTATTCGTACTGGAACTTGACAAGGTTCATTTGGTGACAACAATTCAAGTCGGATAATTGTAAAATGTGTACTGCAAGCAGCTGTTTCTACTGGTGTGGTGGTGTATGTGTAATGGCTCAATCCTGTGGTTTAATCCCTGATTGGGAAATTCTTGATTCTTTTAGAGACAGCAATATTCATAGAGATAGAGGGACCATAATTATAAGCAACAGCAACCTGTACTGTAGTTTGGATCCAGAGTTGATGTATATTTGCTTACCTAGCCTGCAGTTGTAAGATGGGTGATTGAAAATTCGCCGATTGGTGATTGAAAATTCGCCGATTTTGCTGATCCAAAGTGTTAGGATTCAACGAGCTTAGTAATACCTCTATATTTTTCGTGCCTTTTTCTGTTATCAGTTCTTACATTTGCATTCTTCATATTTGCTTTACTGGAAAAGGCAAAATAAACAGCATGATTGTGTGATATTGAAGGAACCAACCATCACGACGTGTGGTGGGATGATTAGTTTCTCCTCCTTTTAACTAGAGGTCTCTAGTTCGAGCCTAGTGAATGGATGCTTCTTGGTAGGGAGTACTTTACACCTTTAATCGGCTCGACTAATCTAGTTTCTTAATTGGTAGGTTAAATGGATATGGTTTTAGGTGTATCAACATACTTGTACCCTTTGATTCATTAGTTAGATTTGGTGACCCAATTCACTTTACTTGAAAATGGTATTAAGATGTGTGTGAATGAGACTAAAACTTTTACCTTTTTCTGTTTCTCTACTTCTGTTGCTTCTTTTGTCTCTTTATACAGAATTGACAACATTTTCTGCATCATAATTAAGGCGAGGAATAAGAAATACTCCTTTCGTTTCATTTGTGTGATTGAGATTCATTTCATTAAGTATAATAGGGGAATTCAAAGTTAAATTGTTTCTAATTATAGTAAGGTGATATTTTTTTTGGTACAGATTAAAAAATAAATGGTGCCCAACAAAATGGACTAGAGAGAGCATGAAAATACGAGGTTTCGTGTAAAATTTGTGGAAATTGTTGATTAATCCTTAAGTGGCGGATAGGTTACAATAATTTGTTTCAACTCGAAATATAAATAACGATAAAAATAATCAGACTTGCTAAAGGAGCAAATGTATAAATAAAGAATTTGTTTTGACATGAAACATCAATATTTGCACATGACCAAAAACCAAATAAATGCACAAGTCAAAAGTGAAAATCCTCAAAAGTTAACACTAGTCCAAATGCCAAGAACAATAATTGGCCAATAGTTACAAGGACTAGTAAATCCTATCTTCCAACATGATCAACCAAACCAAAACTATGAGCAGTTGCAGCAAGGGATGCTGCACCACTGAGAGGTTCCGTTCGTAAAATTTGTGGAAAATGTTGACTAATTCATAAGTTGAGATGAATTATAGTAATTTGTTCCAACTCGAGACATAAAATAACGATAGAGCTAACAAGACTTGCCAGAAGAGTCGATGTACAAACAAATAATCTACCTTGATCATGAAAATGCTAATGACAAAAAGGCAAGAATTACAAGTAGAATAGACTCCAATCCAACATGACAATTAGACAAAGCAAAACTAGGAACAAATGATGGATTTTTGCTCTTTGAAGAAGGGGAAAAAGAAGACCCTCCTCCCTGTGATGGTGCAGCAGCAGGAGATTCTGCTTCAACATTTTCATTTTCTACATTTACATGAAGTTTCATTCCTCCAAGACAATGTAGCCTATTACCACAAACAAAGTATCTGTCTCCTGGCTTTGTCAATGTGATGTTTGTGTTGCCATTTTTACTCGAATCGAGCACATTGCTCGTGTTGCACCCCGCGAAATCCTCCTTCGTTACCTCGGACACACTATGCAACGTTGAATATTGGAACACTGCCAAAAGAAAAAAAAAGAAGAAGAAGGTATAGTCGATGAAAATCGTCTGATTCTGAAAGAGTTTTATGTTTTGTGCGCGGATGGAAAAGAAGGGTTCAAAATTACTCTTCTATTGTACGAGATATTACTATTTTTCGGGTTATTCGTATCCTTGTTGTTAGCAAATCGTCTCGTATTGATATCATTTAATTCTGAAAGAGTTTATGTTCTGTGCACTGATGGAAAAGAAGGATTCAAATTTACTCTTCTATTAGCAAATCGTCTCGTATTTGCACTTGACTTTAATGAAGCTCGAACGAAGGTTGGACGGATTCCACGTGGCGGAATAATTTGAAAGAAAAGGTCCAAATTGCCCTCTACTTTTTTATTTTAATGATCTAAAGTTACCTCTATTATACTTCGTGTTGGAGCTCTGTTATAGTCAAGGGCAAATATGAGATGATTTACTACCATATATCAAAAAAATTATGAATGAACTTAAAATTAAGATATTTCGTAGAGTGGAAGGGGGTTTTATTTTTGTCCTTTTTTCGAGAACTATTGTACTATCAAGTTAAGTTGACCTACGGCAACAAATAAATCACTATATCAAGCTTGATGTAAGATAACCTAAAGTGGTATAATAACCCATTATTACCAGTTAAATTATGCTGATAATATGTTTTTTAAAAGAAAATTATCAACGTGTATAACTTAAACTGATATTAAAATAGTACAATCGATGATACTTACCGAGTACATCTCCGATCTTGAATTTCTTTCCTGCTAACCATGTATCAAGATTAGTACTAATATCCCAGCCAGAACTATCACCCACAATGTAATTAGTAGCTGAACTTGAACATATAATTAGACTAATTAAAATCAAAACTACAAAAATTATAAGAGGCTTTGCCATAATTGTGTTATTATTTTTTAATTATGACAAGAAAGATGATAAATGGGACATATATACATATATTCACACAAACATATATATACAACTATATTTTGTAGGTGAACTTATGATTAGATTACCTAACTAATAACTACATAAAGATAAAAAGTTTATTTAGTTGAAATAGGTTATGATCATTGTGATATGTTTTTTTTCTTTTTTGATTTCCTATCTGATGTTCGATATTCATATTAAGGTCTGATTAAATTTAAATTTAAGGTAAAAATTTTCAAATTAGAGAGTAAGACGCACTTTAACAAAGACGATTTCATATCAGAGAGCTCGAATATGAAACTTCTGATGAAGCATGAATTATGTTATGGACTATTGATGTAGATTATTCTAAGTTATTACTATCTCTATCCCATATTATAAGGACACTTTTAATTTTACACGGTTATTAAGAAATCATTAATACATTAGTAGACTTTATCATTTCACCTTTCATTTACATCAGTGTACATTAAACTAAGTTAGAAAAAAATCATTAATACACTAATTAATGGTGGGGTAAAATAGAAAAAAAAAATTAATTCTATCCTAATTTAGTAAGTGCCCATATAATATGAGACAAATATTTATAGAAAGATGCTTTTATAATATGGGACAAAGATAATATTAATTACGCTTGAGTGGTTGAGAATAGATGAAATATTTGGAAGGGTAGTTTAACACCTAATTAACTAGATCTAATTTCTAGTATTATAAATATTTAGCTTCTTTATTGCTAGAAATTTTTTCTTTTTAAAATTTTATGTTAAAGTTTATGACAAGGCTAAAAGATTCTTACTAGTCTTACATCATAAAATGTGCCAAAAATAATTAAAATTTAATTTAACTATATGGGATTGATAGATTTTTTTTTCTTTCATGAAAAGTACATTAAATCTTATTTATTATTCCCTTCATTCCATTTTAATTGAATTTATGAGATAATACACATATATTAAGAAAAACATTCAAATTGAATTTATGAGATAATATACATATATTAAGAAAAATATTCAAAGACAAAATTTTCACTATTTCTTTTGCAAAATCACAAATACGTAGTTTAATATATCTCCTGGAAAATATAAAACTTTAATAAATGAAAGAAAAAATATGAAAAAAAGGTTAAAACATTTATCTTGAACTTTGAACAATTCAAATATGTTGAACAATGAAAAAAGTATCAAAAATTTAATAAATTTGAGACGAAGCAAATATTACATATTTGTTGAACAGAAATTAAAGGCCGTAAAGGCACTTTCTACTTAAAAAATGAATCAACATTTTTATATTGAGACACATTTTTTATATTCTTTTATTATATTATATTCTTTATTTTTTCCGCTTCTATTGAGTTACAGTTTGAAAAAGTCTAAAAAAAACGTACTTCATTCTAAAAGAAATCTAGTTATGACAATAACCCAATATACCTAAATTATTACGTGTGTTACTAGCTGGAAATATTCTTGTTTGGGATGTTTGGTCCAAACTATTATCGACAAGGATATTTTTAGACTAAAATATTAATTTATAAAATTTTTAGTCAATTTTACAAAATTTAAGGATATTTTAAATCATTTTTCATTTTATAAAAGGTACTTGCAAATATGCTTTCAAGTTTATTCGTAAATCACATTTCTTGAATACTCCAGTGACCAATTAGAACATGTTTCTTCTAAGAAGATTGGAGTGAAATCTGCATTGACACATCACTCTGATATCAAGAAATACTATCGTTTATGTACAATCCATACTAGACCTGTCCAACTGTCCATTCTATCTCTTTTACAGTCTTAACAATTCATCTTTGTCTCAATAAAATTTTTCAGTGGCTGACCGACGTATACTAGCGATTCCGACCTCATGCAGACTGATTTATATGATTTCATGTTTCACATTGGTAAATTAATTTTTTTTTCTTTGAATTCCTAATAAAAAAATTGTTGTTTATTGATGTATTGATTTTTGCACTTGCCTCCCATCAAATTATTTAAGACTTTATTAATATTATCCAAGTTAAACTATTGCACATGACTAGACTTTCAAAATTTTTTTTTGGCTTTATTCGGAATACAAAAATTAAATAAAATTAATATTTAATGTAAATTAGAACACAAACATCTCAAAAAAATTGTGAAATTAAACCAAAATTATTGCATGTGTTACCAGCCTGGAAATATCCTTGTTTGGGATGTTGGGGTATAGTGTGGACAATCAATAGGCATATCACAAAATTTCAAACATGTAATTGTTGCTATAATAATTATGTTATGCTAAAAATCTATAATATTTTTTGTGGTTATAAATTTTTTGAAATATGTAAATAAATGCAAAATAAAATATAAAGAATAATGAATATTTTGGTGAGTGAGGAAAACAAAACAAACAAATAAGGTTATCATATATATGTCCCTTATCATATTAAAAATGACCACTTTATCCTGATCATTTGATTGATAGTTTAACACAATTCCTCTAATAACTTATGTTTTCGAAACTAAAATGTTTGCTTTCTATAAAATTGGATAATTAATTCAGTGTAGAATATGGAGTACTATTTCTATCTGTAGTAATTATTGGAGGTTGTTAGTGTGCAACCCTTTAAAGTTATCAGTTATGGTATCAAATTTTTTCATATTATTATAACATTTATTTGTTTGGTCTGTTTTGAGCTTCAACATGTTATATTCTTCATCCTTTTCATATTCTTTCCGCATTATAAACGTCATCACATAATGTCGACTTTTTTTATTAGTTTATTCCTTCTCCTCCTTTGTTAGACTGCACAAAATGCTACTACTATTGCCCTCTTATTTGTTGAGTTCCGCACAACATAAGGTAATACTATTCTTTTCCCTTTCAACAAGTTCAAATTCTGCTTACTACTTGAATATGATTTTGTACATATATATTTTTAATTATGTGCATAATGATAATTTTATTTTAATAATGAGATAAATTTTATTTTTTAAAAGATATCATGATATTAATTTAAGAAGACGACTATTCTTCATAATAGTAAGGGTCACGCACGTTCTGAGGACTGGTTTATATAAAAATTCTACAAGTTCCAAACTTTATTAGTGCATTATGTAGTAACATTCTATGGATTTTCTATAAAGCCTAGAAAAAAGATTGCTAAATGTCAAAAATAAAATAAAATATTACATATAATAATAATGACATGTTCGTTATATTTTTATAAATAGAGTCTAAAGAGGATAGAATATATACAAATTTTATTTTTAACTTTACGAGATAAAAAAATTATTTTTAATAGACTCTCTACTCAGGGAAAAAACTCAACCTTAAGATGAAATATAATTTCTCCAATTTGATTAATCACTTTTAAACTCACTTAATTACAACACAAGTTCAAATTTCTAAAGTTGTTCTATCCACCACGTAAAAAATGAAATTAGCAATAAATAAATTTTGTAGCTAAATAACATATTTCATCACTAGTTCTATTTGGCAGATGGATTAGTGATAAATTTTCGAAAAATTCTATTACCTACGAGCAATTTAGCGATAAAGTTCATATTTTATTATCATCATCATTATTATTTTTAGTGATTTACATGTTAACTATGATATAAGATTTCAAAAAAGTTTTTTTTTTTAAAAGTTCATCAACAGTTTGGTTACCTACATGGGCATGTGTATTACTCATTTGCTTCAAGCAAGCATATTTCTTTTTCTTGATTTCAATTCTAGCTACTTTGCACCAAACTTACTTTGACATAATAATGAGAATAATTTAGTCAAATTATCAACCCCCCCCAAAAAAAAAAGAAAAAGAAAGAATTAAAAGAAATACATTTGTTCTAATACAATCAAAGAGTATCTCAAGTCAAAAAAATAAATCTAATTTTTAAAAAAAAATTCCACCAAAGAGACACTTAATTCATTGGTTACTATTCAAACACAAACCTTAGCTCGAAAACGAACCTACATATAGTATCTCAAGCTCGAACTCGCTCTGTGTTCAAATTATAAACTCGACTTTGAAACAATAAACAATTAATTAGACTGTCAAAAAAAAATATTACATTTATTCAATTACAATATAAGAGTACGCACTTCAAGTGGAAAAAAAAGCACATTTTCACTAAAAAGAAAAGAAGAGAGAAAAAAGATTAAAGACAAACGAAGAAGGACTTCCTTGTTTACAATTCAAACACAAGTCAAATTCTTGATTCAATTTCTGCATTCAACTTTTGAATTCGCCTCCGAGTTGTAGTGTATCGATCACCGTCTCTTGTTTTTACTTCCAAGCAACAAGCTAAAGTAAAACAAAACCCTAAAGAAAAACCCCCATGCAATAGTAATCCACAAACAATTCCACTTACTTAAATCAGTAATCCCTTGTTGCACCAATATATCAGCCCCAGTAGTCACACATGTTGAACTTGAAATTTGGACATTCAATGTGTTACTCATTGTACTCAACAATTTTTCTTTCAATGCATTAGGGACATTTCCAAGTGGGGTGTTATCAAACATTTGAATCCCTTTGACAAAACACTTTGTTGGATCATTGAATTCGTTTTGTAACACAGCTTCGTAAGGATATTTCACCAGGGATAGATAGTGAAACCAGATCCAGTAAGGTGGGATCCGATCGCGATTCATGAAGAAACCAGAGAAGAGGAGGAAGTAGGCTAGGATCGCGACCACGATGGTGTAACCTAACATGACACTTGGAACTACACCGGAGAGGAACGTGACAAATGAATTCCCGGCCCAGAAGGAGGCTAGTATTATCGCGAAATAGAACATAAAACCCGAAAATCCACCATCAAGACCCACAGCCCAAAAAGTTATGGCAGCAAATGCAAATGAAAGAAAGATCAATGCTGGTAAAGAAACTATGGCATGAGATAGACAATAGGAAGATCTTCTATAAGCATTATAAGCTGTCTCCCTCATGAAAATGTACCTTTCTTGGAGAAAAACGGGCAAGGCGTCCGCGCAAGTGTAGAAAGTTGTGGACATCGCGAACGCAAAGAAACCAAGCCTTTCTTGAACTCCTTTTAGGGGAATCATCAAGTTGCCAAAACATGGTAGCTAGGATGTAACCCCGTGACCACGATTGCCCCTAGACGAATGCCAAACAACTCGGGCACCCTCCAGGAATTCGTAAATGACCTCTTGGACAACACAAGCATCTCGATCCAAAATGGATTCGCGTAAGTAGGAACCATAGAAGCAGGACTAGTATGAATATCACTTGTTGTACCAGAAACCAATTTCCCTCTAGAAATACTTGCGCTAATCGCCTCCTTCAATGACAATCCATGAGTAGGTGTTACTATTTCTGGATTTTGATTGCTCCTTTTAGTATTTTGCCATGTTTTGTTGAACTCAACCAAGCTTTTCGTCCCTCCTGGGGACCCTTCTAGCTCGCGAATCAAGTCCAGAGCAAACTCTGTCCGATTTTCACTATCTGGTATAGGGTGACCAAAATCAGCAAAGAACTGTGGAAGGTTCATAGGCGACCCACTATAAACCGTTTGCCCACGGGACAAGAAGAGCATCCGATCCAATAACCCGAGAATTCGATAACTTGGCTGGTGAATTGACATGATAACAATACTTCCACTTTGAGCTATTCGTTGAAGAACTTTCACCACCATGTATGCACTAGTCGAATCAAGACCTGAAGTTGGTTCGTCCAGAAACAGGATGATCGGGTCATGAATAATGTCAATCCCAATGGAAACACGTCGTCTTTCACCACCGGAGACTCCACGATGACCCTGTTGGAGGGAAGAGTAAATTTAAATTTAAGTATATGGATTATATATAATGAAATTTCTGGTTTCGTCACTTAACGTACCTCATCACCAATGATAGTTTTCGCAGCATTTCGTAGTCCTAATTGATCAATCAAAGCTTGAACTCTCATTTTCTTCTTCGATTTTGACAAAGTACGAGGCAATCTAAACTCAGCAGCAAACATTAATGTTTCTTCAACTGTCAACATTGGATATAAAAGATCATCTTGCATTACGTATGCTGAGATAACTTTTAATAATCTAGAATCAAGTGGCTCTCCGTTCAGCGTTATCGTCCCTTTCAAGCTCTCTTTCGCGATCCTGTTAGCGAGGCCATCGATCAGGGTCGATTTTCCCGACCCTGACGCTCCTAGGACGGCGACTATCTCGCCATCCCGGGCCTCACCGGAGATGTTGTTCAGGAGGACTTTCGTCCTCGTGAACAGGTTTTCTCCGGCGACTGGCTCTCCAGAAACCGGATCTCCGGTGGTGGCGCCGGTGATAGGTCGCCGGAGTAGCGCCGGGAAAGTTATTTTCCGGCGGACTTTTACGCTGTAGGTGAGGTTATTGAAGGAGAGTACAAAAGGAAGAGAGGAAGATGATATGCTTTGAGTATCACTCATATCGAGAATCCGGTGTACCGGAGTTTCATCGCCGGTGACTTCTTTTCTCACGTCTCCCACGCGCTTTAGCATTTGGCCTAGGGTTGGTGAAGAGTACGCGCTCGCTTGTACATTTTCTCCCCCTTGGAACATACTCTCCGCTACTATCCTCGACATCCGTGATCAAACTGACAGTATAAAGAATTTTATAAATAAAGCGATTCAACGTTACCCTCTAGAATACAAACTTGATCGGAATATTTAATTTGAGGTTTTGGTGTATGTTTATAGAGGGAACATTAGAACAATTTGGCAAGAGATGAGATGAATTTTGAGGGAATTTATGGTAATGTGATTGATATATAGTGTGTTTTTCTTTTTTAATTTTGAGAATTATGTAGTAGATTGAAAGTAGGTAAGCAAATTGTGTGTGAAGAAAAGACTCAATAGATTGTCCAAAACAATTGTCAAAGTCCCCACAACTATTAAAACTCTTTGTGTTTCTCTATAAGAAAAGAAAAAGAGTTGGGGTAATATTGATTGTTTTCTAAACTTGTTGGTATATATAGAGACCAAGATTTATGATCTTGATATTTAATTTAATTAATGATCATAATATATATTTAATTCTTATAGGTCATGGGTGGGGGTGGCGTGGCGTAGGGGTAGCTTTTAAGAGAAGAATATCATAAATTTTGACTATATTTGGTCCATAGTTTTTAAAGATTTTTGTGTTATTTAAGAAAAATATTTAATAATCTTAATCATAAAAGTATATATTTATCTAAATTAGCTATCTTTATCTCTCATTTGATTACCTTTCCACTAATTGAACAATATGGTAGATTTTGTAAAAATATCATAAAGTTTGAATATATTTGATCCATATTATATGTTTTTTCTTTTTAAAGATTTCTCTTTAAGAAAAAAAAATCTTTTTATGAATATTCAATTTATCACAATGATTAATATTAAGAACATGAAAAGATTAATAATATATATATAACTAAGATTTAGATATTTGGTATAATAAAATCAAAGCAATTCACAGTACAACAATAACATGTCAGTGAAATCCCACAAGTGAAAGGTAAAATGTATGCGAACCTTATCAATACCTCAAAGAGATAGAAAAACTGTTTCTAGAAAACCCTTCTCTCAAAAATCAACTCAAATAAAATCAATTCACACTAATACCCTATATTTGTTAATTAAATATAATTAATTATTATAAATATTCCTATTTAAAGTAATAATGATTATATATGTGTGTGAGGGTTGGGGGGAATAGAGTTGAAATAAGTAGTAAGGTGACCTAAATCTCCTAATTCTTTACATCTACACGTTTGGGTTACCCTCACCCACCCCCAAACATGGGGTGAGTGTGGAGGGGTTGGGTAAATGACACGTGGCATGATGTGATTGGAGAAAGTTTGGCCACAATAACACAAAATGGTTTTCTATTTCTTGGGTAATATATGGAAGTAGCTATGGATGGGTTATCTACTGTTTTGCCAAAATATACTATTAGTGGAAAAATGAGGCATGATGAATTAATGAAGATGATCTCATACCATAAGTTATACATAAATAAATAATATTTGGATATTTAATTATTCTCATGAAATCTTTGCTTTACCTTACTATATAAAATATGGCCAAAATTGATGCATGAAGTTAAATTTTTTTAAAAACATT
Source organism: Solanum virginianum (assembly GCA_000787875.1). Classification (NCBI taxonomy): domain Eukaryota; kingdom Viridiplantae; phylum Streptophyta; class Magnoliopsida; order Solanales; family Solanaceae; genus Solanum; species Solanum virginianum. The sequence goes on from DF357609.1 coordinate 191,528, forward strand.
TATGATGATAGTGTTCATGTCAATTTATACATATCTGACTACTATTTCAAATGTATTTGCTTCTTTCATACATAAGTATTAAACGATAATGTCTATTAAAGTTTATAGCCTGTATGATCAAGCTTTTAAAATATCACAAAGTGATTCTTTTAAAAAAATTGTTTTAGAAAGTAAATTAATCAAACAACAATAACATACCCAATAAAATCTCACAAGTGGGGTTTGGGGAAGGTAGAATGTACGCAAACCTTACCATTATCTCATAGAAGTAGAGAGACTGTTTCCTGGGAATCCCCGTCTCAAAAATCCATACGCAGAATAAACTAGATATGACAAAAAGTAATAAAAAGGAATTTTTTTTAAAAATTTTTAACACATAAGCAGCAAATAATGACACACATATTGTAAAACACTACTACTCCTCTACCGTACTAAACCCCATGACTAGGTAACCACCTAATCCTACCAACCAATTAGCCTATTATTTCATCTTATCTGCCACCAGAGCCACCTCTAGAAAGTAAATTAATCATGCTATTTAAATGACTTTGAAGTTTTGTACTTCTATTACCAATGTTAAAAAATAATGTATAGTCAACCAAAATCTTTATATCAAATTTCATGCTCCAAAACTTTGGGGAAAAACAATATCTATAGTATGCAAGTAAGGGCGAATTTAGAGAATTGATTATAACATATTATAATATAAACAAAAATATTTCTCACCATTCAAATATGAATCCAATTACTATATATAATATTAATTCGAAATCGACATTAAAATTTATAAAAGAATTCATCTTGAATTTATTTGTTGAAAATAATCTATCTATGGGACCAATTTGTTTCAAATTTTACAAAGAAACATGTGAACCCCATGTTTTTTATAAATGTTTCAATCACAAAATTTTTTTTTTTTAAACTATAGTCTTCAATTAATTGATGTATTAATATAAAACTTTGATATACACGTGTACCAAATTGGAATAAATTTTAATGTAAAATAATGGGTCAATACATTTTCTTTTAATTTCAAATTTTTGAATATAAATATCTGAATTTTAAGTTTTAATTTGGCTAAAAAAGATTGAAGATCTTTTTGTTGCTACATATATAAATATTGTTGAAGTCATGAAAGGTGGTTAGGTAAATTACAGATGAACCCAACTGCTAGCTAACTTCCGTTTTTCTCTTTTGACAATTTTTAATTATTAATTTTAATTCAAATTATTACGTGCTCAAAGGCAGATACAGAGTATTAATATCGAATTTATAAAAAAATATAATAGTTTTAACGGAAAATGTGTAATGTATGTGAAGTCATTCACTAAGATTACAAAAAAATATGAAACTCATGAGCTCATAGAGGCGCACGGATTTGAGAATTGAAATTTATACTAAAAAACTCACTCCTCAATCAATATTAGGAAAAAAAAAAATTCACCACGAATTAATTAATAAATTATATCATAAAATAGGATGTTCACTTAGTTTCTATCGAACCAGCTCAAAGTCTAGAAACAAAGTCTTATTGAACTAAGAATTCATAATCGCCAAATATTTTTTCTTTTCTCAACAATTCAATCCGAATAGCCAATGAACAATTCTTAGTGGGAAAATAATAAGTGACTATGAATATACATGATTTGAATAAAAATTATTAAATTCAAGTGAAATTACAAGCTAGTTTCTATATCTGTCCTTGTGATCACATAACTTTAAAAAGTACAATAATACAATATTGAAGAATATATGAAATTTATAAAATATGATTTTCACCTCGTTTATGCCGAACCACCTCAATGTCCGGAAGCAAAGACTTATGGAACTATGATCTAATAACCACCAAATATTTTTTCCTTTCTCAAGGATTCAATCAGAATAGCCAAAGAATAATTTTTAGTGGGAAAATAATAAGTGACTGTATATAAATATACATGATTTGAATAAAAATTATTAAATTCACATAAAGTTGTAAGCCGATTTTTATATCTGTCCTTGTGAACACATAACTTTAAATTAAAAGTACAATAATACATTATTGAGAAATTAAATTTATAAAATGTAAATCCTCTTTTTTTTTTCTTTTTTTTTTGCGCTCTCAATAAATGAAGCCAACCCTATTTTATCACCGTCACCTATAGAAGAAAAGTCAAAAGGAGTTAAATGCAATTAGATCATTTTTGAATGTGTTTATATTTCCACTATACAATAAAAAGTCTTACATCAAAATTCAAACTCCAAACACATGCATGGGGTGGCTATTTTGGTTAAATATGTTGGATTTAATGAGTTATTATAGTTATATAGGTGTAAATTTTTTTGGTTATAATATATAGGAGTTCAAAATATAAAGAAGAAAAACGAATAAAATGCTTAGAGGTCCATTCAACATAATATTTACTATATATTTATAAAAATATTTTAAATTTTTTATATATATGTTGTGTAATTTTCTTGTTAAAGAGATAGATTCAAATGAACCCGTTTGCATCAATGGCGGAGACATATTGAAATTAGGAAGTTCGGGGCGAAAAATTATATTATTTATATATGATAAAAATATTTTTTTATGTATCTATAATAGGTGTCAAAATTCCTTTGATTAGTTCGTGTGTCAACTTCTTAAAATTATAAACCCCCTTAATGAAAATTTTGATCCCGTCATTAGTTTGCATGCACTAGTACCTCTGTCAATATAGAAGAATGTATGAGTGATGAAGTTAAAATTTTTATTAAAAGATTTGAAATATAAAAAAGTAAACATACGAAAACATCAAAGAAGATTGAACATCTACTGTATTACTATATATTCATAAAAATTAATTTTAATTATATATAAATAATATAATTTTCTCAACAAAATAGTTTTTGGGTGAAGGTCTTGTCAAAATAATTGGATTCTCATCCTTTATATTGACCAATAATTAAGTCGGTTTTTATTAATTACACATGATAATTTCTTATGGAATATATTTTATCACATTTAAAATTTCATAATATAAAACCAAAATTGACCAAATTATTTTCCTCTAAATTTTCATTTATTCTCAATACATTTTTCCAAATAGAAAAGTCTCCTTAAGTTATCATGAGAATTAATACACTAATAATGCTAATTCTATCTGAGGAAAATTCATGAAAATCAACTAAATAAAAAAAGTTGAACCTCCTTATAATAGTTATTTTTATAATAATATTTTATTACAACAATGACCTTGAAACTATTTTTTATGATATATTATATATTTTTCATAATAATATTTTACTATGATAATAAAAAATATATTCAAAGAATGATGTCGTTACGAAAAATGCTTAATTTATTGGTCAAATTTATGGCGTCTTCATGCAAGAGATGGTTAGCAAGTTGATTTTTGAGTTTGATTTCAACTATACATCACCTTTATATAATATATATATATATATATATATATATTAAATTAAATATTGAAATTTAGAATTTTTACGTCGATCTCAAAACATTATTTCCGGGGCCTTCTTTTCTCATTAATGTCCAAAAAGTTACAAATTAAGTTTGGCATCTCAAATACATCACTATAATAATGATTGGATGATTATGATTAAATATTTATAAATATTTAATAAACTCTATTTATGTAAATATTTTCTTCCTTTCTCTCTATGAGATTAGATAATATAAATTTTAATTAAATATTTTAAGATTTAATTTTAATTTTAGCATATCCATATAAAAAAATTACGATTTGTAGGATTTTTTCTATAGCTTTTAATATTCAAAATTTTATTTTAAATTATTAAATTAATATATAATCTAATTTAACTTTAAAAATTAATTAAACTAACTCTCTAAAAAAATATGTATATAAAATATCTAATTTCGTAAAAAGATCATGAATTTATGTGCCTCATAATTTGCACATAAATCACCCATTTATATACATGATTTGGATAAAAATTACTATCTTCCTTCCATATTATATGGACATTTTCTATGTTACATAATGATTTAGAAATCATTAATGCACTAGTAAATTTTATCATTTTATTCTTTATTTATATTAATATATATTAAATTAAGTTAGAAAAAATATACATAAAACAACGGAATAGTTTACTTTTTGAATGTGAAAGTAATTAGTTAGCCTCTTGAAATTTTCAAATATTATATTAATGATGGGATAAAATGGGTAAAAATAATTAATCCTATTCTAATTTAGTAAGTGCCCATATAATATAGGACAAATATTTACAACAAGATGCCCATATAATATGGGACAAACGGACTACTGATTTTTACGTAAACTCGTAACTAAGTCTATGCATATGCTTTTATTTATATACTCTTATACACGATAGATATATTATTTCTATAAGTTTATAATTAATATTATATTTTAGTATAATGTATGAATGTATAAAACACTATTGTTAGGCTTAAACTAAAATATATATAACTACGTGATTGCAAAGTATATTGCATTGGACCAACTAGAGTTGTGGTAGAGTGGTAAGTACTCCTTCATCCTTAATTAATATTTCGAGTTTAAATTTTGGTATAGAGTCGTCTTTGGTAGGAAATGTCTTACCCCCCAATGTAAAACATCCCGACTTAAGTTCAGATTAATCGGACTCCCAATGTGGGTACCGAATATCGAATGGAAAACAGAAAAAAAAGTATATTATATTGGACTTTTATGTTGGACCAACAAGAGTTATGGTGGATTGGTAAGTACTCTTTCATCTTTAACTAAGATCTCGAGCTTGAGCTTGGGTACAGAGTCGTCTTTGTTAGAAAACGCCTTATCCCAGTGTATTCCGACGCGAATTTAAATTAATTGAATTCCCAATGTGTGTACCAAGTACCAGATGAAAAAAAAAGAAGTATATCTGGTGAATTATATATTTTCAAATTACTTAAGATCATTTTCACGTAATTTCATGGTGAATAGTCGTTGCATTTCATGAATTGTCTGCTTTTAACTAAAACCTCACATGGCGTTGTGACTTCTTGCAAAAGGGGGTTTATCATAACTCTTTTTGTCGAAAAACTATATTATATATATAAAATTACTTCTTTTTTTTTTTAAGTATGTATAAATAATAGATATTAAATTTACTTGTCTTCTTGGTTTTTTTGCTTTAGTATTTTATATTTTGAATCTCTTTACCAAAAAATCTAATTATGTTATTGATTAACGATTCGACAAAGCTAGCTATTAGGTTGTAGCTTTTTAACGAAAGTATTTTATACTTTTATTAAGAAATTTAATAATTTATTAATATGTACAATAAATTTATTTCAAATTTGTAAGCTGTGCTTTCTAGAATTCAGAGCACTCATAAATTTAATTACCCCAGATACTTGAATTTCTTCGTGTAACCCTAATTTCTTATTAGCCTCTCTCTTGAATTAATAATTTATTAGAAACAATCTCTCTGTTGTATTCCACAAAGAAGTCATGTAAAATTGCATATATTTTATCACTTTCAAATTCCACCTATAGAATAATATTATTGCGGCGACTTCCCTAGCAAGAAAATTAGAATAGATAAAAAAAAAAGGTAGGTTACACACTATAGTACGAAAGTTTATGTCATACGTTGGAATTCAAGGAAAAAAACAACCAAAAATAACAAACTCTTTACGTGTATTATGAAACGTAACAAAAAGGTATTGGCCAATTTTTTCTTGTTTGTCTTTTTTTCATGCATGGGATACATGTTACCAAGTTGCTTTTTCTTTTGGATTTGACTTTTAATATTTTATTTAAGATGTTTAAACACGAAAGGTGCTAAATGTGGAAAAGCAAAATTGAGAAAAAAAAAAAAAAACTTGTTGAACAATTTAGTAGTAGTACTCATTTTTGGTTTATTACTCAATTGGGTTTCCCTAGAAAATATGGGTCATGATACAAAAGAAAGTCCAATTATAAAAAAATTTCTAGAAATGGAACGTGAAGTAACACCAAAAATGAATCACGTGGAGGACTTATGGAACTGTCCATAATGAGTCTGCTAATAGTTTTAGTCGGCTCGGTATGCATTTAATGATGTTTAGGGATATTTATGGGCGACAAAATATGAATCAAGTGATTTTCGCAGTTGAATTTTTGAGTTGCCAGGATTGTGGGCCCATTTTTCTCGAAAAACTTTACTGAGATAGTAAGGAGTCCACTAATAGTTTCAGTAGGTCTGATATTCGTTTAATGATGTTTAGGAGAATTTTATGGGCGACTAAATATGAATCGGTCAATTTCCTCAATTTTTTTATGTGTGTGTTAGACCATGAATTTTTGAGGTGCCGGGGCTTCGAGCCATTTTTCCCAAAAACTTTACAAAACTAACTGTAACGACTCCATTAATAATTCCAGTTGGCCCAACATGCATTTAACGGTGTTTAGAAGCATTTTGTGGACGACAGAATAGAAATCAAGCAATTTTCTCAGTTTTTCGTGGGTGTTAGACCATGAATTTTTGAGGTGCCGGGCTCTGGAGCCATTTTTCCGAAAAGCTTTATGGAACCAACTGTGATGAGTCTGATAATAGTTCTAATAAGCTCGATGTGCATTTAAGATCATTTTATGGGTGATGGAACAACAATTAGACGATGTTCTCAAACAATCATGAATTTTTGAGGTGTCGACGCTCTGAGCCCATTTTTCTCAAAAAATCTTACCTAAATGTCCATAATGAGTTCACTAACAGTTCCAGTAGGCCTGGTGTGCATTTAACGGAGTTTAAGAGCATTTTATGGGTGATGGAACAAGAATCAGGTGATTTTTTAAGTTTTCGTTGGTGTTAGCACACAGATTTTTGAGGTGCTGGAGCTCCAGGCCTTATTTTTTCGAAAAGCTTTATGAAACCGTCCTTAACGAGTCCGCTAATAGTTCCAATAGGCCCGACATGCATTTAATGGTATTTAGGAGTATTTTATAGGCGGCGAAACAAGTATTAGACAATTTTCTCAATTTTTTTTTGTGTGTTAGCCGATAGATTTTGAGATGCCGAGGTTTCAGGCCCATTTTTCTAGAAAACTTTACAAAATCGTCCATAATAAGTCCACTAACAGTTTCAATTGGTCCAACGTGCATTTAACGACATTTAGGAGCATTTTATGGTTGATGGAACAGGAATCATGCGATTTTCTCTATTTTTTATGGCTGTCAACCGACAGATTTTTGAGGCGTCGAGGATCTAAGCCCATTTTTTTCAGAAAGCTTTACGGAACCATCCATAATGAGTTCATTAATAGTTCTAGTAGGCCTGACGTGCATTTCATGACGTTTAGGAGCATTTTATGGACTATAGAACAGGAATCATTCGATTTTCTCAATTTTTCGTGTATGTTAGCCTATAGTCTTTTTAGATGCCGGGGCTTCGAGCTCATTTTTCCTGATAAACTTTACGGAACTGTTCGTAACGAGTTCGCTAACGGTTCCAGTAGATCTAACGTGCATTTAACGACGTTTAGGAGTATTTTATGGGCAATATTGTAACAAGAATCAAACAATATAATTTTCTTAGTTTTTCGTGGTGTTAGCCCATGAATTTTTGAGGTGCTAGGCCTCCGGGCCCATTTTTCTAGTAAAGCATTATGGAACCAACCATAACAACTCTGCTAACAGTTCCAATAGGCTCAGTGTGTATTTACAATGTTTAGGAGCATTTATGGGCGATATAATAGGAATTAGGCGATTTTCTTAGTTTTTCATGAGTGTTAGCCTATAGAATTTTGAGGTACTGGGGCTCGGAGCTCCTTTTTTAGAAAGCTTTACGAAAACGTTTGTAACGAGTTCGCTAACAGTTTCAGTAGGCCCAATGTGCATTTAATGACATTTAAGAATATTTTATGGGCGATGGAACATAATGTAATATAAATGAATTACAATATATTTAAAAGTAATTTTGCATATAATATATGTATTATAAATGTCTTAAAATATACTACTAAAACTTATATTTTGATTAAAAAAATTTGCATTATATATTAAAAGTGAATTATATATGTATTAAAATCATATTTCTACAAAATAATAAATATTTTGTAAATATGGTATACATCGGACTTTTTTTAGGTGGTTAAAACAGTGCAATTTTGTAAGAAAAAGGACTTGTTTTAAAACCCAGTCAAAATCTATAAAACCTTTGTTACTCATCAAACAATTCTGAGTTCATCCGAAGAAAAATCGTCAAGTATTGCCATCAAATTATACGTTTGCGTTTTCTTTTTATCTCGATAACTGGAATCAAGTTCGAATCTTGATGTTTGCAACAAATTTTAATGATTCATGAATCGTTCCTGGTGTATTTCTCGAACTAAGATGATTTGGACTTGATCTCCATGAAAAAATTTGTATGGATCTTCTTGAAGTATTTGATTATCAAGAAGAGTCTGATATATTTTAATCTCTTTATGAATATCTCAAGAAACTCTAACTGAAATCCAACATGTCTTATAGAGCCCCACAAGAGTTTATAGTTAGGTAGAGTAGCCTCCAAGAAACTCTAACTGTAATCCAACACGGCATTTTGTAGAGTCTCATAAAAATTTCAGTGTGTAAACTCGTAGCCAAATACTAAATTTGCCTCTTGTTATAGTCCTAGAATTACAAACTTGCATCCATTAAAGTTCAAAGAATCTAGATTCACTATTCATTGAGGATGCCGCAAGAATGAGTGTTTTGGCTAGAGCATGGAGATATGTTTGGGCTTCAAATTTGCAAGAAAAAGATATCGAGTACAACAGACATCATCATTAGTGCAATTGTGTGGCAGCACCATGGAGCCATTAAGAAGTTCTTCTTTTGATCATTCAATTGTAGATGATTGGATGCTGTTACTGTCAAGAAATGGCATCGTTGATCTCAAAGTTGATGATACAAGCAATGTCGAGGCTCCATATAGATAGCCTTCGTGTGTGTCCAACTGCATTTTCAGACCAGGGCTTTGTGTCCTATAGTAAATTAAAGAACTACATTTAGTTGTTCCAGAGGAAGAAAATGATGGAAATGGATGCAAATCTACTTGAAGGATCGATTACCTTGAAAAGTTAAAAATGAAAGAATGAATTCGCCTTTGTAAAGTTGACACTTATCTCTGCACCTTTACTTCGGAAAGACAATAATGCAAGTGTTCATCAAATTCTATCGTTGAGAAAAGAGTTGATGCAGTTTCCTCAGGCATCTGCTAAATTGAAACTGAAATGCATACCGCTGGCCTAGTGTCTGTTTTAGTTGTTAGTGTAGAGGATCCTAGCCTGGAACCGTGTTTGCTAACAGTTTCAGTAGGCCCGACATGCATTTAATAGTGTTTAGGGGTATTCATTTAATAGTGTTTAGGGGTATTTATGGGCGACGAAACAGGAATCATGTGATTTTTGCAGTTTTTCATGCGTCTTAGCCCATAGAATTTTGAGGTGCCGGGGCTCTGGACCCATAATTTTATGGAAACGTGCCTAACGAGTTCGCTAACAGATCCAATAGGCCCGACATGTATTTAACGGCATTTAGGAACATTTTATGGGGGATGAAACAGGAATCGAGCGATTTTCTTAGTTTTTCTTGGGTGTTAACCAACGAATTTTTGAGGTGCCATGACTCCAGACCATTTTCCCTAAAAACTTTATGGAATCGTCCGTAATGAGTATGCTTAAAGTTCAAATTGGCCCGGTGTACATTTAATGGTATTCAAAAGCATTTTATGGGCGACAGAACAAGAATTAGACGATTTTCTCAATTTTTCGTGGATGCTAGGCCACAGATTTTTGAACTGCCGTGGGTTAGGGCCATTTTTCTCTAAAAACTTTATGGAACCGTCCTAATGAGTACGCTTATAGTTCAAATTGGCCCGGTGTGCATTTAACGGTATTTAGGAGCATTTTATGGGCGAAAGAACAAGTATCAGCCGATTTTCTCAATTTTTCGTGGTTATTAGCTCACAGATTTTTGAGGTGCTGGGGCTCTGGGCCATTTTTCGCGAAAAACTTTATGCAACCATCCCTAATGAGTACGCTAATAGTTCAAGTTGGCCCGGCATGCATTTAAAGACATTTAGGAGCATTTTATGGGTGACGAAACAGGAATCCGAGGATTTTCTTAGTTTTTCGCGAGTGAAACACCTTACCACCACAAGCTATTTGAATAAACTTAGAAACACGGAAAAAGATGGTCTGAACATGTATGATTTGTACCTTAAGGGTGCTAGATTGCTTAGGCACATTGACCACATTTCCCTGTTCATCAATGTCCCTGCCAAATGCATCCAAACAAAGAACAGGGGATTTAGCAGGTTTTGGCTGAATTATAACCTGTGGAGAAACATGTTGATGAGGGAGGGACCCTCTGGGCGTTGTGTTGTATTGTATTGTTAGTTTAATTACAATGTTGTTTTGATTGTTACTTGAATTCATCTTTTAAATTCATCGTTAGGTAATGATGAAAATACTCATTTTATGTAACGATTGATTTGGTGTGATAGCGTTGTTATCTTAATATTTTCTTCTCATTTTGTCTTTATATCCGTTATTTAAAGACATGATGAGAACTATTCTATACATAGGATGTCATATTAGTGTCACAAGGCTTTATTTTACTACATAAAACAACTACTTCCAGGAGTGAATAAAGTGTCAGAAAAGTGAATAGATATAGTTGAGATGCTGAGAAGCTACAGGCCAAGATTGTACTACCAAAAAGTCTTGTACAAGCCTTCACCACAAGGTTGGGTAGTATGTAACACAAATGAGGCCTATCATTTAACGATACAGTATGATACGATACATTATGAAACGATACATTATAACCATTCAAACAAAGTGGAAGGCCCTTGTGCATTCAAACAATACGGTACGATATGATACTTTTATCTCATTTCCACACAAGAAAGAGATAGGAATAACAAAGTTACAAACTGTAGAAATAGGCTAAAGGTTATTATTAGTGACATTCCGAAAATGTCTGGATCGAAATATGGCTTTCAATAAGTTCTGAATTAGTAGATATTGCTAAAGGGAGTGGCAATATTATATGCAAACAGGAAGAGACTTATAGAATGATAGAGGCAAATAGAAATTTTGTACATTTTTGTTAATCAAGAGAAAAAGAAAGACTCAGGATTGCTCAATAAATTTCTTAAAACAAACGAAATGAAAATGAAAGATGAAACATATATCATCGATCAACTAAGCCCTCTCAGAGACTTAGGGGAAAGCTCATGCAAATACCAAATTGAATATTGATCTCATAAGTTCAGAATCTTGGAGAATTTCTAGAAATTATAGTTGATAAACATCAAATTTGCTTTGATATATCTTACTCGAGCCAAATCTCTTCAGGAAACAGCCTCTCTACCTCCACAAGGTAGGAGTAAAGGTTTGAGTACACTCTACACTTCCAGACTCAACCTGTAGGATTTCATTTGCATGTATTGTTGTTGTTGTTGTATAGTTGAAGAACATCATAAACAGACCAAAAATGAACAGAGATACAACACTTCAAATGAAATGGTCATCAGTTCTCTCGACCACACGCGTTTGAATTGCTCTAAAGAAAAAGAGAATACAATATACAATCCACAGGAAGAGTTCACTAGATGAACCTACATTTTATCCTAACGTATATCACATGAGTCTTTATTTTCGGGTTTCACCATTTGGCAAAAGACTTTACTCATCGAAACACCAGCAAGATCAGCCATACTCCCCATACTGTATTCTGTACTTAAGACACTATTATCCAACTGACTATCCGATATCTTGTTCTCTTGTGTTGTTTTATCGTTTTCCCTTTGAAGTTTCAATGCATATTCCAAGTTCCACAAAACTTCTCCCATAGTTGGTCGGTCTGCACCATATTCAGCCAAGCATTTATCAGCGGTCTCAACAAACTTCATCAAGGATTCTTGTGCTATCTCGTGTGCAATCCTAGTATCAACAATTGCCTCCGAATCTCCTGTCCTTAAACATTTCATCACACATTCAACCAAATTTACTGATTCTTTGGGAAGAGAGGGATCGATAACAGGCCTTCCACATAGGACTTCAAACATTACAACGCCAAACGAATAGACATCAGATTTGTCAGTTAGTTGTTGCCTTGTCAAATACTCTGGATCAAGATATCCAAAACTTCCTTTCACTGCAGTACTAACATGTGTTTGATCAATTTCTGGACCAATTTTCGATACTCCAAAATCTGAAACTTTAGCCCGCAGATTTTCATCAAGCAGTATATTCGAAGACTTGACATCTCGGTGGATGATTGCCTTATGAGAACCAGTATGAAGATAGTGAAGTCCTTTTGCTGATCCTACGCAAATTTCAAGCCTTCGCATCCAATTCAAATTCGGAAGGTCCGAGCCATATAGATGATCCTTAAGTGTTCCATTCTCCATGTACTCATAAATGATTATCATTTCATTCTTTTCATTACAATAACCGATCAGTGAGACCAAATGACGATGTCTAAACTGAGACAGCATTTCGATTTCCGTCTTGAACTCAGAAAGACCTTGTTGTGATTGATGAAATCCTCTCTTCACTGCCACCTTTGTATTATCCTTCAAAATTCCCTTGTAAACTTTTCCAAAACCACCAAAGCCTATGATCATGCTCTCACTGAAGTTATCGGTTGCTTCCTGAACTGCTACAAGAGGGAACTGGTACCCCATATTCAACTTGGAAATGAAAGATGCTTCTTTGGCTCCAACTGCTGTATGAGTTTCCTCTGTCGAGTCATCAACAGCTGTCTGTATTTTACTTCTGCAAAAGAGAACAGACGCCACAACCAAAACGATGGAAATGATCGATCCTCCAATAGTTGATCCAACAATCAACCATATCTTAATCTTCTTTGAAGTAGGCACCGAGGACTGAAACACAGCATCTGAGGCATCAAGACTTCCCTTGACATTGCTAATTTTCATGATCTCGAGACCATTCAGGAGACCATCCGGATACGCATTAAGTATATTTGCTGCACCAATCCTAATGCCAATGCTGTGAATGTTCTCTATCCGTGTAACAACATCCATGTAATACGGAGAACCAAGGACATTTGATGTCTTTTCTTTAAGATCAAGGTCCCTTGTAGCGGATTGGGAATTGACGAAAACGTTGAACAATAGTTCATGGTCGCCACCTACTTTGTTTGGATCACTGTGTCCAGTTACTATGTCACAAAAGTGGAACCTGATGAAATAATCAAAGCCAGGATCAACTTCAAACGACCACGTGATGTTTACAGAAATAGAGGGATCATTCACTTGCAGCCTCGTAGCAGTTCCATACACCGATGGAGGAGCAATATTCCGAGAAGGCCCTCCTCGTGTGTAATTCACAGATTGTACCCTCGATACAAACTGTACAAAGTTCGTGCTTGTTAAGTATCTTTCATCAGATTCCCAAAATCGCCACGAGGTATCATTTCGAGGCAACACTGAAACATTCCCCATATTCACCCTAACTACTGTTTCTAATGCTTGTTCCCTCAGACTATGAGTTCCAACACCAATAGGAATGAGTTCATCAGGAAGTGAAATGATTTCTAACGCGTTAACAAACGCAAACGAGCTAGAAAAAGGCGTAAACATAAGAACAAGACTAGTACTAGTAATGTCCAAAGTATACTCTTTTACTGAAGGAACACTCAATGGTTGAAAGTTTTTGAATAGAGTTATGTTCTGAACAGAAACAGAGAACTTAGCAGAACTTAGATTGAAATTTCCATCCGAAAACGGATAGAAATACAGGCGAATCCAATGGCGCCCTTGTTTCTTAATCGAAAATGTGAATTCCGAAGTCTCATTGAGAATTCTAGCAGTTTGATAAAGATTTGAACTATAATAAGTAGAAGGAATGGACTCTAGAGTTGTATTAACAAATACCCTTTGAGAGGAATTCAAGTTATCAGCCAAGAAAACTCTATCACCTATAGTAGTATTTTCAAATGAACCACAGTTTATGAGATAGTTATCAACAGGATCAAATCCCAAGGAACAAATCATCAAACACAACATAGACAATACAAAAACAAACAAATGAAGTCTTGCAAAATCCATACTGGTTTTCATTTCTTGAAAATAGGAGCTTATAAAAAACTCAATTTTTAAGTCATTATTCACTTTGAAGTGTTGAACTAAATATGTGATATCAAGAACCCCAAAACACCAAATGGACTAAACTTCCAAAAAGGTGAAGAAAACAAAAGTTTGAAATCTTAAAATGAACTTAATATGAGATATCAAGAACCCCAACACACCAAATGGACTAAACTTCCAAAAAAGTGAAAAAAAGAAGATAAAGTTGTCAACTTTTTGTAATATGTGAAATCTAATTAAAGAATGGAGAAAAAATTTCTATGTTCAATTTGGTGGATGAGAAAAAAAATGATGAAAAGCACAGCTACCCTTCTTCACATTTCTAACACAAGCAAGACTGGCTTTTTAACAATAGGAAAATAGCACCTTTAGCCCCTCAAATATCAAAGAGTTTCAATTTTGGTCCTTATACTTTCTCATTAAGCATATTTAACCTTCGATTTAGTTTCTTAGATAGTGTATCTTTTCACTTTCTTTCTTAGATAGTGTATTTTCTCACTTTTTTTTCTTCGTCCTTTGTATTCGAAGAACGGATCTCAGGGCGTAAGGAATAGCAGAAAAGACAGTCTCAAATAAAATATTATCGAGATAGGCAAAAAATATGTGAAAATTACAGAATATTAAAAATAAAAATTATTTAATGAATCACTAAGCATTAAATCCTTTTATTATCGATGGGTTGTGTTAAATTTTTATTGCTATGTTTTTCCTTCGATGAGAGGTTTATCGAAAATAGTTTATCTATCTTTCAACATAGGATAAAATTTGCATATTGTTTTTTTCGAAGCTTATTTATAAAATTATATTATGCATATTGTTGTTTATTGCTCCAATTTTTTAGGCTAATATAGTTATATAAATATCAAATATTTCTCATATAAAGGGACCAAAAACACATACTTTAGCCAATTAAAGGTTAGATATGTCTTTAGCTAAATATTTCAATGATCAAATTAATAATTTAAGGACTAAAAATGCAATTACCTTAAGAAAAAGTCAAAAAAGTGAAAGCAACCATAAAAAATCCTTTGATATTAGTTGAAATGTGGCACATAGTGTTTGAAGAATTCCAAAGGAAGAATTTAAAAGGGACTAAAAATTATAAAATAATCTAAGAGTCAAAAGGCAATTGGTGCATAGAATTGTGAACAAAGCTACAAAAAATAAATGAAGAAAAAAAAAACCTAGAAGATGTAATAGAGGATAACAGCTATTAGGATAAGGGTCTCTCATGTTACATGTGAGACTTTGAAAATGATGTTAGAACATTTATCGGAAAATAGTGATAGAGTCAGAAATTTTAATAATTTTTAAAAATAATTAATTTATAATTTAAAGTAATTTTAAATGAGAATAGGATAATATCTGATCTCGTGATATAGTAGGTTAGTAGGATTAATTGTATATTTATAACTGGTGTTGTTATTGTCCCTCTTATACGTATTACTTTTATTTGCACTTATATATTTTTCACTTTCATATCTAGTATCTTATGTTTTTGGAGCCTGATATTATTAAGACAAAGGTCTTTCGAAAACATTCTCTTTATCTCTATGAAGTAGTGATAAGATCTGCGTACATTTTACCTTCCCCGTACTCCACTTGTGAGATTCCACCGGATATGTTGTTGTTGTATTGAATTTTTATTGCTCCCTAAAATGGAATTCTTTTTATATATATTGTATTTGTTATAAATTAAATATAAATTCAATAATTTTTATCCAAACTTTATATATGTATATTAAATATTTTACTGAATATCTATTAATATTTGAGTGCAAGTCAATTATTATTATGCTAACTTGAGGTAAAATTATAAATATACTAAAAAAAAATTTTTGTGGAAAATAATTTTTGAACCAATGAAATTGAATTGGAACTTTTTTTTTTTGGGG
>DF357609.1:207512-233547 GCA_000787875.1 Solanum virginianum
GGGGGGGGGGGGGGTGTAGAGAGTTAAGAAAGGCAATAAATTTGTCAAATAGACATTGATTGTTCACACCAACTTTAACTAACTTTATTTGTCAATTGATTTGATGTAGAGGAAGTTTCCTTGTAATAGCTTCAACAAAAATCATTTCTAAGAATTAATTTCATTGATGGCCATTTAATTATTTATTCATCACATTAAAATCATATATTCAATATTTTATGATGAAAACTATATTAAGTATTGTGCAAAGAGAATTGAAAAATATTAAGTTAGACCAAAAATATAAGTAGGAAGTCACATTGATTATATACTCTTTATATAATATATACTTGACATCACAAAAACATATTTTACAAAAATCTTCGATCAAGACCTAATAAATCGATATCTTTCACCCAATGAAGAGATTAAATTGAATCCGTTGACTTATTTTAGTCGTGAATTTTAAATTATCGAACATCTTTGTTGAAATTTTTATTTTCGACATTACTTTTATCATATTACATATCATCATCGAATCGTTTTTAGGTGAATCAAAAAATAAGGTGTTTACTTTTTAGATAGTGTCACATCGTTGAATATTATGTAAAAATATTTGGCACCCTAGAATTCAATTTAAGTTGTTACTACCTTTGACGCAAAGGCACAACTAGATTATTTTCTCATTAAATTAGTAAAAGTTAATAATTATTTATGAAATTACGCTGAATATTTTAATTTCGAGATAAATAAACGAAGATGGACCATGTGCTAATATGTCCTTGTCATATGTGACTAAAACGCGTTTTTATTTATACACTAATGAAAATTCAAACAACTAATTGATAGCAACATATAATAGCAAGTGGTTATTTAATTTCATTTTGTATTTTTTGTCATTTATTAATATGGACAAATGGCTTGAGAAAATTTGATTTGAGTGTACTTTGGTTCTTTTGCAATATTGTTTGAATTTAGAAATTTCATATTGAAAAATTGATAATTTTAAATGATTCTTGATTTTTTAAATGTTTGATTGATCTGGGAATCTATTTCAATAATGTTAACATAATTAATTAGCATAATTCATTTGATTTTTTCTTTTTAAAAAATTATATGATTAGCCAATCTTAACTACATTTTGATTTGATTAGCATACTTAAATGTCACTATATTTTAAAAAAAATAAAAGTCTATTATCATTTTTAAAAAATGTTTATATTTTAAATTAATTCTAAACTTGTTATTTTCCTCCTAATAACACTATTGTATATTCACATAGATTTCATGTTAGGTTTATGATCACAACTTTCAAAATGTTCCCCTTCTTGCATAAAATTGGTAAGCAATCAAATTATGGTGTATAAATTCAATTAGATGGAGTATTGAAAATTGGTAGGTTGATATATAGCATGAGTTAGGGAATGTACATTTTTGGCAAGTGATTAAAGTGTGAGAAAATATCTTAAAATTAAATATAGATCGGGATACATCTAGCTAATCAATATCTGTTTACTAAGACAATTTAATAACTATAACATTTCAATGGCAGAATCATCAAAGATAGGATGAATATGACCTCTTCACGTTTAATTAGAAATTACAAGTTCAAACTTTGAAAAAAAATTATGAAAAATACGAATCCAAATTAATTAAATCAGTAAATTACTATGCTCGATGGTTAATTATCGAAACAAAATGTGAGTGAAAAAGATTGAGGTGGTTGGTTAGAAGCATATTATTTGGTGTACCAACTAGTAAAGAAGTAAACTAATCCCACTAAATATGTTGAAAACTCAATAGCCACCTACATTGACCATGTAAGTATATGAGTCCAGCTATCTTAAGAGCACTATATATTTATTTTATTAAATAATAATTATTCAAAATACATTCGACTAATTTAAATTCACGTTAAATAAACTTTTTTAGGTGAAAAAGTTATTTTTATAAAGAATTTTGTTCATTTTCACGATTGAAATTTGACATCTAAAATTAAAAATGATGGAATTCCATTCTTTTCACTACGTTCTTGAGCAGAGGCAGAACTAGATAAAGGTAAGAGGTTCATTTGAATCCTCTTTGATAGAAAATTACACTGTATATTCAAGATTAAAATTATTTCTTTTTATGTGTATATAGTAAATATTGAATCTCCTTCACTTCTGACTTTCTCAAAAAATTACACTGATCCGTCCGTAAAGAGACTGGCAAGAGCCCTAGGTGGCCCGGTGGCACTGGAGGACGTCTAGTAGGATTGTATGAGCCAAACAACAAGAAACAAGCGATTTCAATAGTTTTTTGTGAGTGTTAGCCCACAATTTGTAGCATTGCCCAGGGCTCAGAGCCAAGCAGGTTGTTGTTCTTTCTTATATATAATAATAATCTCAACTCCTTTTTCTTTTGGATATATGGGAATGGCCTAAAGTTATTTCTTTCATGTTCAGCTAGATTCTGACTCTTAATTTTATACTAAAAAAATGTGTTTGAATTTAAGAGGATATATTTATATCGGATAAATTTAATTCAAGAGAATACATTCATATCGGATAAAATATTTTTAAGGACAATATCTTTTGATACATCCGTGAACTATGTGAATTCCTTACAAGTATTCGTAATGAATGTGTTCATGATGATGTTAGTTTTCGTTATAATGGAATATTTTCTATAAGATTTCCAACAATAACATTGATATCCATATATCTATCTATGTATTTATTTTAATGGACGATATTCATATTTGATCTATTTTTAAATGATTAGTTACTCAACATATATATATATATATATATTCAATAGATTGGATCAGATAACTAAATTTTTATAGTCTTAAATATAACAGTGGAGCCAAAAATTTTGACTATGAAATTCAAAATATAAAATAACAAATGCGTAAGGGTGTCAAAATGAGCCCAAATGTAGATAAATTCGCTCAATCCATCCAAGATTTTATGAGTTTGGCTTAAGATAATTTTGATTGGGCTCAATCCCAACTTATTCAAGTCTTAACCCATATCAAAAGAATCCACAATTGAACCCAATTTAATTCCCAATTTCAACCTATTCTAAGACTCTTTACTTGCATTGATGTAATGTATATTTTCTATCTATTTTATATTTTCTATTATTTATCAATTAATTTGTAACTTTTTATTTTTTGAGTTGAAATTCAAATTGTGATTATAAAAACTAAATAATAATATGTTAGAATTATTGAAATTGAGTGGGTCATGGTCTAACCCAAATATTAGCCCATTTGAGCCCAACCGGTTTGAGCCCAAAGTAAATTTGGGCGGAACATAACCCAACCCAATTTCTATTTCAACTCACTCATCTTAACATTCTCAATTTCAACCTAACCTGCTCATTTGACACCCCTAAAAATACACAAAGAATTTGAGGACATTTAACATCTAATATGTATGAACAAAGAAATTTTAATCTTGTATATACGATATAATAATCCCCTTGTGCCCCTAGCTTCTCCAATGGTTGGATGGATATTGATTTCTAAGATATTACTCAATAATAGTTGTTGCTTCAGAAAGTCTATTTTTTCTTAATTCTAATTTCCGTCAACTTAGAGATATTAAAGGAATATCAAATATTGTGTTGGAAAAAATTACAAAATTTGAAAGTTCATTTTTCAAATTTGAATTCTGAGAATGAAAAAGTTTTTGATAAGAAGTATTTCCTCTTTAGTGAGCCTTATTGTTGGAGGTGTGTCTTTGGGTTGCTCTAATGGGGGTATGAAAGGTCCATAGAAAGAAAGGAACTTTTTAGTGCCTGCTTTAAATTAAAGGAGATGGTGTGAACAAGACAAAGGATACATGTGGATCAATTTAATCTATTTTTTTTCTAGTGAATTAAACAGAATTAGTATATGGTCCAAAATTTTATAAGTTAAAAAGTTGTCTAGTCTTTTGGAGGGCTGAATCATTGTACATGGCCTCTTGTGTTTCTAGATAAATAAAGTGTGCAAGAATTAGATGGACTTTAAAAAAGATCCAAATCCAAGACTTTTAAGTTAGTGGTTGAGTAGTAAGCACAACACTAAGAACTTAATTAACATGAATATTGGAAAATTAATATTTTATTGTACAATTAAACTTATCTATAATAGCATAATTTGTTTCTATAGATTTTGATTGTAATAACAAAATTCTATCACAGAAAATATATAATATATAACAATAAAAAAATATATTTAGCGAAATCCCATAAAATGCGATTTGAAAAAAGTAAAATGTATACAAATTTTATCACTATGTCATGGAAATAGAAAGACTATTTACAAGAAATCCATATATACTATGTATTATAATAAGTAAATCATCAAATATTTATAAATATTTAAGTGTGAACTAAGTTATTATTGGAAAATAACTTAAGTTCCTTGTAGAACCTACGGGTTCACAGGACTCAGTAGCCTTCATTTGCTCATATCCTATATTTATTTATTTTACTTTTAAAAATTGGAGACAAGGGAAGAAAAAATGGGGGAGACGATTACAAGATAGAGAATTGAATCCTCACCAGTAAAGTTTAAGTTCAAGTAGTCAATTAACAGAGCTATTAAGAATTTTCATATAACACTATTATATATGATCTCGGGAGAGAAGCATGGATTCATGTGAGTCCGATGATCCCCACCTCCATCCGCCCCTATTGGTGAGTTAGTATAAATATCTGATACGAATAAGTTTTTACCATCATATATCATATAAATATATGCCTGATAAGAATTATATATGTAGGCAATCTGAACTTGTTTAAGACGGAAGCATACGTATTATTGCTCTTTGTCATTATTAAAGGCTTCCCTTTACTTTAAGGGAAGGGAATTCAATAAATATTTTATATATAGAACAAATTATTTTTACCTATTTATACTATCAGTCGGGTATCTAGAGTACAATTTATATCATCTTGTATATATAATAAGAAACTTACTAATAATTTATAAATATTTGATTGTTAATTCAAACTATTATTGTACATCAAGATCCATTCTCCGTAAGGAATCCAGGATTTGATGTTATGGGTTCCTACATTGACTTCAAATCGATGTATAATGGATTTTTTGATAGAAATACAAAATCTATACAAAAATTATTGTAATACTCTCATGATCTCATACACTATGATCTAGATACGACCCTAGTGACCTCTGGTGGTGGCGAATCTATAATACAATCTACAAGTCACGAGATTAATAGCTTTTGTTCATATATACCCTATATATACACGATTATGAGCTCAATTATTATGGTATATTAATTAACTTGAAATCGCGTTTATACCAAGGGTAACTTTTTTGGTGAAAATGACTAACCAAACGTGCATATTTTGAGGTTGTTAAGCTTAAGAAGGTGTCTATCAACTTTGCTTTTATTGTAGGGGGGATATCCAACAGTGAAGGCCTCATTGTTTCAACTATCAGAGTCTAAATACTTTTGTTGTTTTTTGAGAAGAAAAATTGTAACAACATTATCCAGAATTTCTGCTATTGGTGGGTCATATGTCATCTACGCGCGATGATTATATAATCAATTCCAACTTGTTTAGACTAGAAGCATAGTGACACGTCCCGCCTAAATTTCGTTTCAAAACAATGCAAGAACGTGTTCGACAATAGTTACTTTACTGTCCTTTGTCACCACTAAAAAGCTACATATATATATGAAGAATTATTTTTACCTATTTATACGATTAGTGGCGAATTTAGAGTAGAACCTATGGGTAAGCGGGAAGCTATACGTATCCTATGTATATAATAAGAAATTCACCAAATATATATATATATTTAACTGTAAACTCAATTATCAGTGTATATTAACTTGAGATCGCTATAAGAACGCACAAACTTTAAATTTGGAATTTGCCTCTGCCAAATGATCCATAATTTGAAGTTTATGGATTCTTATATCGATTTCATATTAATAATAACTTAGCACAAAATCACATATTTATAAATATTTAATGAATTTCTTTAATAGAAATACAAGATCTTCAAAAAAGTCACTCAATTCCCATGAAATCATATACTATTTTCTAGATCCACCTCTAGTCTTTGACAGTGGTTATCTAGAGTATAACCTACTAATTCACGAGAACTCAATAACTTTTGTTCATATATGCTTTATACACACAACAAGAAATTCACTAAATATTTATAAATATTCAACTATAACTCAATTATATTGTATATTTACTTGAGGTTGCCTTAGAAATCCGTGAATTTCAAATTCTGAACTTGCCTTTATATAAAGTGTTAACTTTTTTTGGTGAAAAAGACTAATCAAACGTGCATATTTTGAGGTTGTTAAGCTTAAGAAGGTATCTATCAACTTTGCTCTTATTGCAGGTGGTTATCCAACAGTGAAGGCCCTCAATGTTTCAATTATCAAAATCTCTAAATATTTTTATTGTTTCTTACAAGGAAAAATTGGAACAACATCATCCAGAATTTCTGGTATTGCTGGGTCATATATTTATATATTATCTTCCACAAACGATTATATAGTCGATTCCAACTTATTTAAAAAGCATGATACATAAACGTGTCCTTCAACTTGACTTCAGCTGACATCTATATTTTTTAACTTTGAGTGTGCACAGATAGACAATTAAACTTGTATAAAATTGAACGAATAAATACATTCATCTTCTATGGTGTCCTATGTGTATTATGCCCAATAAGATACATGTATCGACTTGTTCAATTTTAGACAAATTTAAATATTTTCTTGTATACACCTAAAATTAAAGTACATAAATATTGACTAAAGCGAAATCAAATGACATATTTATGTATTAAAGGCATCATTATGTTATTATCCTTTGTCACCGCTAAAAGCTTCTCTTACGTTAAGAGGAGGTGACGTGGTGGTGGGTGGGGGTGAATAATTTTTATATATAAAAATAATTATTTTTACCTATTTTTTATGATAAATGGATTCATACCTTGTATATATAATAAGAAATTCACTAAATATTTATAAATATTTAATTGTAAACTCAATTAGTAGTGTATATTGATTTGAGGGTAAAGCGCATAAACTTTAAATCATGGAATCTACCTCTGTCAAGCAAATTTTGGAGTTGAAGTTTATGATCCTATTTGTTAAAATACAACAATAACTAGGCACACAATTACATATTTATAAATATTTAATGAATTCTTTAATAAAAATACAAAGTCTACGCAAAAACTACTGAAATATTCCCATAAACTCTAGCACTTTGCTCTAGATCCACCTCTAGCCTCTAGCAATATGATTTAGAGTACAACCTACAAGTACTTCATGAGAAGTCGATAACTTTTTCTCATATAAATTATATTTATATACAACAACAATAATATACCTAGTAAAATCTCACAAGTAGAGTCTAGGGAAGATAAAACGTACGCAGTATCTTTACCTCATAGAGATAGAGAGGTTGTTTTCGAAAGACCCCAACTCAAATATACCAATTCCAAAAGCAACAAATACTAGATATAAAATAGCGACTAAAAAGAAAAGCGGCATATATATCTTTATGTACACAATAAGCAATTCACTAATTATCTATAACTATTCAACCGTAAGCTACATTATAATTGCATAATATCAATTGGAGACGGCTTTACGATCATAAATTTCAAATTTTGAATGTCTTTATATAAGGTATAACTTTTTTGGTGAAAATGACTCACCAAACTTGCATATTTTGAGGTTGTTAATCTTAAGAAGGTGTCTATCAACTTTGGTCTTATTGAAGGAAGATATCCAACAATGAAGGCCCTCACTATTTCAACTATGAAAAAGTTTCTAAATATTTTTTGTTGTTTTTGACATGAAAAAATGGAACAACAACATCCAGAATTTCTGTTATTGGTGGGTCATATATTTTATCCACACTCTGCCTGTAATTGCTCTTTCACTTCCTTTTCTGTCTTTCTTGGGGGAAAAAAAAGTTGTGCCTCTTGGTGTTCTCAGAAGCAACTTATGTGCAATTAGGTTCTATGTATACAAATATACTCTTTATATCATTAAAATACAATAGTCTTATCTCACATTTTATCTCATATTAAAATATACTATATAGTTTTATGTATAAGTTACATTAAAATATTGTTTTATGTTAGATATGCGAATAAAGTCTTATATTGCTGATTGAAAAAGTTAAAAATTATGTATAGAGATATTCTTAATGGTGTGATACTTTCTGAAAAAGACCTGCAACCTTACCTAAAGCGGACAATATTGCATTATGTTATAAGAATAAGCTAGCTCTGAGCTCTAATGGTCATGTGGGTTGTACACGGTGAATCTGATCAAAAACTAACATGTGAAATATGGTAGTGCATCATATAAAACTTAGTTCGAAAAAAAAATTGATAGATATATGAATAAAGTCTCACGTTGATAATTAAAAAGATTATAAAGTTACATATATGTTGTAGCGAAAAAGAATCATGTGACCTATCCAAATCAGACAATATTACATGTATAATAAATAAATTGAACCCTTAACTTGGCTTCAAATTTTAGCTTTGACCTTTAACTTTCATAATACACAAATAAGCACTTTAACTATTCGACACTTCAACAGAAAAACACTTTAACTTCAACAAGTAGGCACAAGTACTCACTTGTGCACTCTGAAAGTTAAAGCGTTTTTTTTTGTTGTAGTGTCGAATAGCTAAAGTACCTACTTGTACACTATGAAAGTTAAAGGTTAAAATTAAAATTTGAAGTTAAGTTTAGGATCCAATTTATGTATTATACTGAAACATGATTTAATATCAAGTACCAAACATTGTACAAGTATAATGCAACAATGCACAATAATATATACTTAGTATGATTCCATAAATAGAATTAGAATATATATAAATTTTACTCTACCTTATAAGATTGAGAAATTATTTCCGATAAACTCTCAACACTATAATACCAAATTTTATAATTGGAATGGGGAAGTTTCTAGTTGAAAAGAACTAAAGAAAAGAGTCTCGAGTTCCAACTTTTTTCTCGTCCACTATAAACTGTCGGATCGTATGTTTTCTTGTTTCTTTTGTGTTGTTTATTAGTAGTTCAATGTCAACAATCCTATTATTCATTATTTATTTATTTTAAAATATTTTTATTGATATTGTGCATAAATTATTGTTATATTGGAAAAGACACGGACAAGTGAGCAAATTTAGGTGAAAGGACATAAAATATTATAGTTTTATATATATACACACTATGGAGAAGTGACAATTTTTTTCCTTGAAAAAGACAGTAAGATAAAGTTAAAATAAAGCTCCTGGAATCCAGTAAAAAAAAGGCAGGAAACTAGGTAAAGCAAAGTGGTTTGTGAGCTCCAACTATTATTATATCTATTTTTAGTGAGCTTTCTCTAAAAGTAAAAAAATACTGCAAAAAAAATACTGTAACTGTTTTAGCTAAAGTGATGTGTGTGTGGGGGGTGGGGGGTTGGGGGTTGAAAGAAATGAAACAATAAGGTAAAAGTTGATTTAAAACCTGTCGTTGTAAGTGGAATTTAGAGAAGGCACGAGTCATATTGTGTTTATTGTACGAAGTTTGTCTTTATATTTTTGTGATTAATTGTTGATACGGCTTGAGTGATCTCCTGGTCACATCATGACAACTTGTTAAATGTGTTATCATGGTTGAAATTGTTGCATAAGTGTCACTTTAATTAAGGGCACGAGGAGATTCAACGAACCTCTTGCGTTAGGAATTTCACTATGGACAAGTTCGGTGCACAAAAGCTCCCGCTATGTGCAGGATCCGAAGAAGGGCCCGACCACAAGGGTCTATTGTACGCAGTCTTACCTTGTATTTCTACCAGAAAGTGTTTTAAAAGTTTGAACCCATGACCTCCTGATCACATGGCAACAATTATACCAGTTGCTCCAAAGCTCCCCTTTAATTCCACTATGAATACAAGATCAAAATTAGTTTGACAACTTGAAAGGGAATGGAGGAAGATCAATACATCTCTACAAATATTATTTATTTACTTTTTGATGACAAGGAAATCCATGATCACTACTGTTTCGGGTGTACACAGGTTAAACCCCTCTTCAGTATTAGTCTCAAAATCATATAGGAGTAGATATATTGTATTAGGCAAGCTCCATACGATAAGTTTGACCGAAAAAAGCATGCATGTAATTTCAAACCATGTCTTTAACCAACTCGACCACCCTTGCGGGTCAATGTATCTCTAAATTGGCTTACCTGCCTTTTTGTAAAATCAGGAAAATTTGTAGACATGTTCATGAAGTACCACATGACTTAATATCCAAATGATATAAGCAATGAGTCTAGTGGGGGAGGCATAATATTGAAATAGAGAATTCATTATTGGGTAGTAATTTGATAATAAATCTCCAAAACTATCAAATGATTCATTTCTTGTTTAACAATTGGAGAAATAGAAGGCCATTCATTGAATTTAGAACTTTAAATCAATGGATCTTGGGTACTATCACTACCTACCACTCTTTTTAAGACAATGAGTGTGAACTTACTATATAAGTATATATATTCTTTAAAATTATTCTAATATATATCTAGCTCAAGTTATGTACTAAATTTCACAAAGATCCACTTTTCAACTCCTACAATTGAAAAACAGTCACTGTCATGTTGTTTCAAAATTCACTAGTGAATTTTCACGTGGAATTTCACTTGTGGAGTTGAAATAAAATTCCATGACAACGTTTAGTTGCCAAAGATGTGATCGATGAGTGTTACTTCTACGTATATAAATCACTATTCACTGCAGAAATGTCTGAGACTAAAGAAGTAATATAAGAAATGTATAACAATTTTCCACTTTATGTACTAAATTTCATATATTTGGGATCATTAAAAATATGACTTTTATTTGCAACCAATTATTTAAAATAAAAAGGTGCACAACCCTCCTCTTTATATATTGGCCCTCTTCCCCTGCATTTGCTTTCAAAACTCAAACCTAACACTTCCAAAAACTCACAAACACAGAACTAAAAACACCATGGAATATGCAGAAGAAGAAGATTACATAGACATGGAAGTAGGTTCAAATCCAAACATATTTTCCCAATTCAAAAACTCTCCTTCTCAAGCTCGAGAATTCGAATTTCAAATGTTTCCTAATTGTATTGATAAAGACACAACAACTTCACCAGCTGATGAACTATTCCATAATGGAAAACTTCTCCCTCTTCACCTCCCTTTTGGTACGACACAAATGGTAGAGAAACTACTTCAAAATCCTAGTAAACCTGTTCATGGAACTCGAAAAAACGATGAGTCTTTTAGTACCCCTTTATTCACAACTACTACTAATACTCCTACGAGTAATAACACTCCGTTTGAATCATGTAATGTCTCTCCTGTTGAGTCTTGTCAAGTAAGCAGGGAACTCAATCCGGAAGAATACATGTTCGACTATTCATGTCCAGCAGACCATGAGAATACAAAAAAGTCATGGACGAGGAAACTCAAGCTAATAAACAGTTCCTCCTTTGGTTCTAAACTTAAGTCTTCGCGCTCTTATCTCAAGTCTTTCTTTTCTAAATCTGGTTGCTCCAACGACTACTCTGCAGCTGCTTCAAGAAACATCCAAAAAGGGCCTTTACCAATAGCTAAGAAAGAGCCATTTGGGCAAATTCATAGAGGAGGTGCAAATTCAAAAGGGCTAAAAAAAGAAAATGATCATGATCAAGATATTAAAGGTCGACATAGAAGGTCCTTCTCAGGAGCTATTAAAAGATTTTCGACAGCTAAATCGTTTTCATCTTCGTTTTCATCGTCTACTTCTGGTTCCTTGTCAGCTTCAAGCTCCAATAATTCCAATGAATTTCAAGAGATGCACTTTTTCAAGAGAAGCAACAATCCATATTCAGATATAGAGAACTCAATTCAAGCAGCAATTGCTCATTGCAAAAATTCTCAGCATTCAAGAAAGACAATAAGTGACATTGGAGTTTGTTCATTGTCAGCTTCTAAAGTGATCACTGAAGAACAAGAAAGACCTGGACTCTGCAGGGGCTAAATTCTCCCTTCGTTTTATGATAACTGTGGCTTGTGCACACCTCGAGTAATTCCACGAGATAAATGTCACCTCCCACCAACAATAGTAACTCTGTCTCCCAAGGATAGTACAGATGGAAAGAAATCACCTAGTATTTTTTTCTTGTCATTGTTTCTTATTAGATGAGAAGAAGTGAAATGATAAAACCTTTTTAAGTTAACTTATCATATGATTGCTTCTTTCTTTCACAATTTTGTGTAATGAGCCTCCATGTAGATTAGCAATTCCTGGTTTTCCAAAGTAGAACTCTTTTAGAAAATTTGTGATAACTGCCAAATGAAGGTTTTCCTAATACATGTTACTTCCAACTAGTACAAGTATCGGATAACTCTATCTATCAAAACTTAGGCAACATAGGAAGAAGTTTCCTAGTCTTGTTTATCTTTACTGAAATTTGAACATTGAATGAAGTCAATGAACTACTTCATGCAAAGAGTCATTATCTCTGGGTGATCCTTTACAAATGACAAATAAAGACTTGCTTATCATTAATAAAGAATTACTCTACCATCAAGAAGCTATGCTGCTTAGACTCTTCAAAAATGGAGTTGGATGTGTGCTAGATTCTCCAAATACAATACATTTTAGGAAGATCTGACACGAGTGCAACAATATTTGAATGTGTGACAGATTCTCCAAATACTATCCATTTTAGGAGGATCTGACAGGAGTGCGACAATATTTGAATGTGCGACAGATTCTCCAAATACTATCCATTTTAGGAGAATCTGACACGAGTATGATAATATTTTTTAGAATCCGAGTAACATAGCCAAACACTGT
Organism: Solanum virginianum; assembly: GCA_000787875.1. Taxonomy (NCBI): domain Eukaryota; kingdom Viridiplantae; phylum Streptophyta; class Magnoliopsida; order Solanales; family Solanaceae; genus Solanum; species Solanum virginianum. Next base: position 220,365 of record DF357609.1, read on the forward strand.
GGGGAGATGGATGAATTTTGAGATTCCTCCAAATTTAACCAAAGTTCTTGGTTCAAGCTCGAGGAATGGAAGAACTACAAACAAACAAAAAGGCTTCCTCTTTAGAGTGGCCCTTACTTGGCGCCAATTTGAATTAGTGGATGTTTAGATTGACTTATTTTAGTGGATTTTGGCTTTTAAGCATTTTTTTAAAGTTTTAAAAGTGTTTTGGATAACACAAAAAGTGCTTTTAAGCACTTCTTAAAAATGAAAAAGTGCGAAAAAAAAAAGTCAAAAGTTAAAAGTATGGGGTTATGACTTTTGAGCCACTTAAAAAAAGCCGATTCAAACACCCCTTGGTCAGTCCAGTAAAGTTTGAATACAAAATGAATAACAAAAATAATACTCTTAATGATGAACTAATAAAGAGCTATTTTGAGCATAATGCAAAAATATAATAGAGTATCCTTGTTGGAGGAATTCCTCTTTTGGATGCTATTAAAATTACAAAGCTTCAGCCTTAAGTTTAAGTAATAAATTTGCTAGTGGTATTAGCTTAATGTGTAAATTAATGAAGCTAATGATGATTTTATTTAGAATAAGAATCTATGCAGCCAGAGAAAAAGATAGTGGTTTAATGGTCCTTAAAGTACATCAATAAATTATTTATTTTAAACAATTATCATACATGATTCCCTTTATACTTAATTTTAGACGAGTACTTTCAGCTTTCTATTTAAAAAAGAGTTTAATATCACTAAATAATTTTTGGTAACAAATAAATTACTTTATTTTCTAAATAAATATTTTGAATAATTCAGGATATTTTTTATCTTTTACCTTTCTTTTATTTGTCTTAACTTAATATTGAATTTTATTTTCTATTAATATTGAAATTCTGCTTTTTATTTCTCGTGTATAATAACTTTTTGTTTAATATATATAATCTTTTGTCATCAAAGACTAATGATAGCAAGTCTTTTTATTTATTGAAGGAAAATGCTTGGGTCACTCTAATAAAAGGAAATACCGAAAATATTCGTCAATTTTGATTGCAAAACCCCACTTATGTGGCACTCAAGAATAGCTTACGTATTAGATTAGGTTATTATTAACTCACTTTAAAGATAAATAATGGTTCCAATAGCAAAGAGCTCAAGGAGGACTTCTTTTATGACTAATAGAATCGTTTATCAATCGGTTTGGTACGATTATTTTAAATATTTGAATTTATATTACTATTGCCTCTTTTTCTTATTTTGTTCACCGAGAGTATAAAAACAGTCTCTATTTATTCAAGGTAGGAGGTAAGGTTGACATATAGTTTATCCTTATCATAGCCCACGGTTATTGTCTCTTCAAGACATTCCTCGCAAGTCATTTGGAGGGGAGGCGTATAATTTTAGGGCGTAAAATTATAATTGTTCACTCTCCTTTTGGTCGAGTGACTTTTTATAATTGTTCACTCTCCTTTTGGTCGAGTGACTTTGTACCTATCCATATCGAGAAAAACTAGTTCCAGTGGCATCTCCCATTCATATCAACTGGGGTTTTACCCACCACAACCAAGAAATCATGGGAGAAGTCCGTAACATATGGTTGGAAACTAAGTGGATAATGTGTCCGCCTCAAATATGTGACATGCACCTAATTCACACATCACGCTTTTGTGCCCTTACCACTAGACCAAATCCTTGAGAGAAGGAAAGCCAGATTTTTCAAAAACAACTTTTCTAACAGCATAAGGAGAAAAAAAGGCATACCTTTAATTTTCATATATCTTGGTCCAGCAGAGAAGAAAAAGTTTATTTTAAAGTAAAAAGAGAAAAAAAAAACATCGTTTGAATATCAAATGGGTAATATCGAGCCCTTAAACTAAGTAAAATGTTAGCCACATTTTTGACAAAAAAATTAGACCCAAAATAAACATTATTGTAAAGATTCATTGATGATGTTGAGCACTTAGGAATACACTGATAAGCATATTACAAGAAACACTTTCTCCCCACCAATTTCCCTCAGTACTTAGAGAATCAAACACCCAAAAAGCTTACTAAAAGTTGTCGACTAAGTTCCCTTTTTTCCTTTTTCTGTATGTTTTCTACGGTCAAAAGTTATTAGACTCTTCGAAAATTTAGACCCTTCGAAAATGTCGAGTGTGCTGAATCCTCTAAATTTGGTGCATTTAGTGAGACACGAGTATGCCAACATTTTGAGTATTCGAGTATAATAGCTTTCACCCTAAATAAAAAAGCAATAACATAATGGAGTGCCAAATGGAGCCTGAAGAGAATAGAATATATGCAAACCTTATCAGCCTTGGGAGGTGGAGAGGTTGTTTCTGATAGACCCTCGGCTCAAGAAAAAGTATTTCAAAGCTGGTCAAGAAAAGAACATAGCAGGAGTGAATAGCTTTCCTCCCAAGTAAGAACTGATAAAGCAAAGAAGCAAGTTTTCTTTCTATTTGTTTGGTAGAGGTGAAACTTCACTTATGTGACTCTTATAAAGCATAACTAATCCTGGAAAAACTCACCCACACCGAGTATTTACACCAAACTTCAGCTAAGTCCCGAATTCATATAAAAGGGGATGACAGTAGGTTGACAATAATTATAAATAATTAAATATAATCTACCTATGAAGAGTTGTGTGAATAATACTGGAATGGACCTAAATCAGACAGAAAGAGTGCATAGGATTATTATACTACGTTGATATTGAAGCAAATCTATTTTCTTAATTGTGAATGCAAAATATGGTTCTGGGTTGTAATATTGTGGAACTCTATATTCAATATTTCCATACAACCCGATGTGCATGAACCACAAAAGAAAACAGATAAGATATCAGACACAGCTAGCTGAAATAAGATGCCTTTTTCAAGAAGAAACTCCGAAAGCAATATACATTCAGTTACAAATTTACATATAGGAACTGATGACTGGATTTACTGAGGTTGAATTGTAGCATATTAAGCTTTAGAATGCTCAGGATAGCGGTTGTAGTTAAGACACAAGGGGTACCATTAACAGTTAGATGCAGCAGGGATAAGGTTTGCGTACACTCTACCCTTCTCATACCCCACTTTATGGAATTACACTGGGTATGTTGTAACGAGCAGCCAGTTAACTCCCGAAAAATCACAAACTTTTGCAGCTCAGACAGGAAAGAATGCACCCAATAAACAAGCCATTAAAGAGGAGTGTGTTTCCTGATTTGAAAGTCATTCAAAGGCCAGGCGACATCATTTTATTTCAAGATTTTTCACCACCTTCAAAATAAAATAATAATCATCAAGCTTTCTTTTTTATCTGAAGCACAAAAAAGGTGCAGAAAACAAAAATGTCAACAATATAAAAAAAAGGTTGTCAAAAAAAAAACAATATAAAAAAAGGCACAATACATAATAAACACTCAAACTTGACCTTAACTGGCAACTTGACCTTAACTGGCAAGTAACTTAAACTTTGAGAGTGCACGTCTAAATACTTCAATTTGGTCTCACCTAAAAACTAAACACTCCAACTAGGCCCTATTATGTCTCATGGGCACCCGACGCAGACGTATTTTGGAGGTATCTAGATGATCATTGAGTGTTCAACTGACACGGTGAAGACGAGTGGAAGTGTTTAGATGTGCATTCTCAAAGTTGGAGTGCTTTGCTTGCCAGCTGATGTCAAGTTTGAGTGTTTGTAAATTTATTATGCCAACAAAAAAAATCATTCTGGTAAGAGAAAATACCAGAAAGTGATGCAGGAGGTGGTGACTGTAGCCTGATTACGATCTGCCACCAGCAGGTAAAGTGTTAAGTGTACTGAAATATCCTTGTGAGGTGCAGAGAAAAAATTATGTACCCTACCGAAATATCCTTGTGAGGTGGAGAAAAACATTACGTACCTTCGTCTTCTCATTTCTTCCTATAAAGTCGCACAACTTTTTCCCTCTGGTGAGCTCTTTTCCTGCCCATACAAGTAGCACTGTGTTTTCTTCAAGGATCTGCAAGTCTGTAGAATCATATATTCATCCATGATTGCTGATTGTTTTGAGTTTCACTTTAAAAAGCATGTAGGCCAAATATCAAGTGGAAACCATAATAAAGAAATGCAATATTCACTTGTTCACTCAAGATGTTTAATTGGTTTCACTTTCATTTGCCCAGAGATCAAATAATCAAGTGGTTCAGAAACTTTAATGTTTTGTTTTCTTTTGGAGAAGAAGGGTAAGAATCCAGAAGCTTGTCATCAAACTGATTTTTCATAGGAAAATAAACAAGCAATCACATCTCTTTCTGAACTTGCTGTTAAAAGCATATTTGCAGCCTCAAATGATTATGTCTCTATCCAGAGGTATGAAGAACAATGGACTTACTCACCAACAATAACATGTACATGGAACTTGGAACAAAGTCATTGTTACGATATGAATCTCAAACATGAATGCTTGTCCTGAACTTTATATATTGAGCATATAAGAGACGGGAAGCTGAAATAACTGATTATGAATATACCTGACAAGAACTGCTGTAAATCAGGACTTGATAATCCCATTACTGAATAGGTTATCAAGAATTCCTTCTCAATGCTTCTTCTGTGATCTCTTAGCACATAAAGTGATAGAGGCTTGTTATGTTTAACCTGATCCTGCAATCCATTTCAACAGACAGAGATCAGAGGAACCAATCATTCATCATTTGAACAGCCAAATACAAGGATGCAATCTTTTGCAAGACTCAATTAAAATCGTCAAAACCTTTAAATGCTTATTATCCTTTAGACAGTGTCAAGCACAAAACTAGTTTAATATATGCGGCATTGTTAAAGACGCTCAGCCATCTAAGCTTTCTGCCTCATCGTCTTGATTGCTTAACTTCTTAGTTGTTTCCTTAATCCATCAATCCCTGCTGTGTATGTAAAGAAACATATGACAGGATATGATGCGAGCAGGAATAAACTCATCTCTTTGCGAAAAATTCCCCTTGTTTTCTAGTAATATAGTGTGTGACTGAATACACAGTCAATGATGTTAATTTGAATATTACATTAGTGGTCACAGAAAAGATAATAAAATAATGGGAGAAAACATCAAACATTGAAGGCAAACCCCTTGCTTTCGCTGGCAAAGGGTTTCGAACTTGAGAGCTCTAACATGGAAGTCCCAAGCCCAAACCACTGAGCTACCCCAGCACATTATAATAAACAATTATGTGGTTTCATACATTTTTGAATTAGTGCAGAGGGATAACAAATAAGCCTTCCACAATAACACCATAAGTGTTTGCTTAAGTTGCTCAAACCGAAAAAATATCATGATATTACTATCCCAATTAAATAAATAGCATTTCAGAGCCAACGATAAAGAATACAGAAACAGACCTTGGAAGCATACGACATAGCTTCAGAGAGAGCTCTCAACAGAGGCATAACTGCATTGACAATTTTTACAGTTTAGTGAAAGTAATGCTAACAACTTCAACTGATAATAATCATCAATATACGTGACATTATCAGTATCTATCATTGAGAAAAACCTTTAGGATCGCCTAAAAGCTTAGAGAGATAAGGCTTGAAGTTCAACCATTAGTTTTTCGAAATGAAAAGCTGTAAACAACTTCAACTAATCTCTAATTATTTCGACATTACTAGCATTTTGATTATTAAAACCTTCTAGATCGCCTCGAAGTTTATAGAGATAAAGCTCGAATTTCAACAGTTAATTTTCCGAATCAAAAGCTATAAACAACTTCAACTAATCAATGTTTATTTCGACATTACTAGAATTTTGATTATTAGAAACCTCTAGGATCGCCTCAAGCTTCGAGAGATACAACTCGAATTTCAACAGTTACTTTTCCAAAGCAAAAGCTATAAACAACTTCAACTAATCATGATTATTTTGACTGTAAATACCTTTAGAATCGCCTTGAAGCTTAGAGAGATGAGGCTGGAGTTCGACGGCGAAGCATTGAATCTCCGATTGGAGATTTGCGATTTCGATAATTTCTTTTGCGATTTCATCAATTGTTGAAATCGTTTCAGTATCGTAGAGAAACTCGCCGTCGCCGTGCTTCACATGTATGCGCACCATCCTCGAAGCCTTGGCAAGTGAACTCTTTATGCTCAATTTTACATTTGGAGAAACTCCCCATTTTTTTTGTATTTATACTATTGTACTCCACACACTTTTTCTGGAAATTTTCAAAATAATGCCACTGAACTTTTATATTTCTACCCAAACTTTTATATTTTTTATAAAATAAATTACACTGTATATTTATAATTTTATAACAAATCAGGAATCACTTCAAATATCCTCTTTAGCTTCTATTCTAACATAGTGAATAGCTTTTATAAGGGATCGGAGATCACCTCAAATCGCTAAGGGGTCGTTTGGTTTGACTACAAGTTATGTTGGGATTAATAATGATAGGATAAGTTATGTTAAGATTATTTGTTATTGAGTGTTTGATTTGTTGCATAAATTTTAAGAATACATTGTTTGTTTACAAAAATAACCTATGTTTGTTTACAAAAATACCCTTCAATCTATTAATTATATATATATATATATATATATATATTCGTTGCTAGCTTCAATTATTCAATATTTATTTTTAAAATAAATCTTTCATCTTATTTAGCTTAATTATCATAATGTATGCATTTCCTTGATAATACTATATGCATTTAAAATAAAATTTTGTGCTTGATTTAATTTAAAAATAGAACTTTCATTTTTAAATTTATTAAAGTAAAACGGAATTTATGAAAAATTAAAATATAAAAAATATAAGAATTAGTCAATAAAAATTATATCATTTTTCAATAGAAATATATGAAGAAATATCATAAAAAATAAGCAGGGAAGGTTATAGTGTTATTATGTAGATTGTATTAAAAATAATATAAATATACAAAGTGAGATATAAAAAGGGTTTAAAAGGATTTTCTTGTCATTTATTCCCGTACTATTTATAAGTCCTGGGATAAGTTATCCCAGATTGGCCAACCAAACAATAATTTAAAGATCACTATAATTTTATCCCAAGTTATCCTTCACACCAAACGACCCCTAAGAGTCTTCGGAATCTGTCAAGTAAATCTTGATAAGGTAAGGAGTAGGCAGAGCTTAACCCAGCCTTCATGGCGTAAAGAGATTGTTTCCGACAGACATAAAGACTCTTGAATTTAGATGTGTATAGCATACAACAAGTGGTTTACACAGAATTTATCCATTAAAGCTGCCACTTTACTACACAAAATGGTAGATGCCATAGAAACTGATAACTTTCTTGAGTCCTTTTTTTTTTACTATATACATATTATCTTTCCCATTCTAGATCAATGGGAATTATATAGATCCCATGCCAAAAATTACAATCTACAGTTCCATGAGTTTAGCTTAGAATTACACATCATTCTGGCTGGGGACAGAAGCCTTATTCGTTGACACGATGATACGCGTACCTCCCTTCCAAATATGAACATATCAAAGCTTGCAGTTCCCTCCAGGTGCAGGGATTAACTTGCTCCATTAATAGGATGGAAGAATATGAGTTGTCGTTCATCGCGTCACTCCAGAATTCGCCTTTCACTACACACAACACTGGAACCCTTTCGTTCCACATCAAAGAGCGTAAATCCTGTCAATGTCAGAGTTAGAGAACTCGGAGTGGTACCATGAGTTGGAACCACTTCTAGCATGTTTTTCCTTCTTCCTTATCGATCTTTTCTTCCTTGATCTTACCACATAGTAAGTCATGGTTCCAAGAACCCCAGCCATTATGATTCCCCCTACTGCTGTTACCAATATTGCAGCCCACTCATACTTGCGACCGACCACTATATAGGAGGACGCCATAAATGCCACTGAAGTGCATACAGAAGCTAACCACATCAGTTTGTTAATTACCTCGACAACTCTTCTTTCTGCCTTTGTTTCTCCTCTAACCAACGTAATCTGAACTACGACAACAGCAAGAGATGTAAAAAGTGCAAGGGCATTGAAGATGAAGAAGATCTTAAAAGAAGCACTGGTCACAACCACGGCCACTCCATGATCATCATCACCTCCAGGCACAGTAAAAATAGCAGCAAAGGCAACTGTGGCAAAGAGAACAGCAACAACAGTCACAGAATTCGTTGCATTATTGATCCCTTCTCGATGGAGCTTTCTAAGCTCTTTAGCAATTCCGTGGACGTTTTTATTTGTCCTCTTAGTTTGTTCGAGCTGTGTGTGAATATCTTTCTTGATCTGACTGACAGTTTTCCTCAACTCATCCCTTGGTTGGTTCAATTCATTAGCTCTAACAGCTCCATATTTGTATAAACATTCCTTTATTTCTGAAGATTCCTCAGAGAGCGGAAGATCTTCAGCTATGTCAAGAGCTGTTTTGTGCTCTCTGTTCAGTGCATTTACATTACTATCAGGCAGGCATAGCAACTCTCTTACTATCTGCACGGCAAATGTTTGAAATTGATTATCGCTCACAATATCATTATATGAAAGAGGTGATAAAGGTCGAGTAAGTGCAACCATCAGAGCTTAAAAGCAAGAAAAGAAGTGATTCAGGTAGCTCAGAAGAATGGATACCATGCACTATTTCATTATCCAGATGAAACAATTTGCTTAAAAGCAAGAAAAGAAGTGATTCAGGTAGCTCAGAAGAATGGATACCATGCACTATTTCATTATCAAGATGAAACAATTTGGCCAAGGACCATGATTATTAACAATCAAACGTATGGTGATCCAAATTTTGTATAATCTTAGACACATGCACCAACAAACTTGACCATAATCCATTTAATAAACCAAATTTAACAATAACATTTTTTTATTAGGAAAGAGAAACATTAGATTTAAGAATGATTTTCTTCTCATCGATCACACACAATAGTAACTTTGTGTCATGCTTTGCAGCACACATGCATACTAACGGAGAACAGCAGAGGAATAGTGATGTTGTACTTGGTGCGAGTGGAGATGAGGCTAACAAGTATTACACAAATTTCATATTTGAGTAACAGATTATATACCTCAGCACGTTTTTTCCGGGTTGCTATGTGTAATGCTGTGTTGCCAAACTTGTCTGGAAGCATAACTATAGCAGCATCAGCCTCGAGAAGCAATATCACCACCTCACAGCTAATTCCCTTTACAGCCATATGCAATGCAGTTTGTCCTTTCTTATCCGTCCTCCTTGCCAATTGTGGATCTTTGTCAAGCAAGGCCTTGACAATTTCCACATGCCCTTGTCTAGCAGCTAAATGCAATGCATTTTTACCATTGGACCTAGAAATTTCCAGTAAGCTGCGATCCTTTGACAGCAGTTCATTTACCACTAAAGTATGTCCTCTTGAGGCAGCAGTTATAAGAGGGGTCGCATTTGAAGGGCCAAGTGTTTTACTTAGTCCAGTATCATGCTCTAACAGTAACTGCACAATTCCTGTCATAAGAGCCCAAAAATAAGTCTTTGTCCAATAATTAGCATCTTCTGGCACTATGAAACTTATCCATCCATCTTCAATATTTTACTGAACTGTAAAGTTTTTTCCTGAATGTTTACTGCATAATTCTCCACACGTATTTTTAGCACATACAAGGTTGCGGTAGGTCAATTAAAAAAAGTTTGAACCTTCAGTAACAATCAGCATCAGCCCTACGCTAACTGATGTCATGATATTCTAACACAATATCTCTTCGAGGTTGATACTCTCTTTTGTCAACAAAGGGATTTGGGGGGCAGGTTCAAGTCAGAATTTAGACACTCAAAGTTAGCCTCGAGAGACAACTAAGCACTCTAACTTTGAGTATGCACCTCTATACACTTCACTTAGTCTCCACTATATCAGTTGAATGCTCCAACTTAAAAGATTATCATTTATGCACCTTCAAAATTTATGTGTCACGTCAGTTTCAGGTATCCATGAGACACAGTGGGGACGAGCTAGAGTATTTAATTGTCAGTTGAGGTGTCTAGATGTTCCATCTCAAAATTGGACGGTTTACTTGCCAGCGGTCAGCGGACACCAAGTTTGAGTGTTTATTTACATATTACATAGAACCAACAAACTAAGGAAACATCCTGGCTGGAAAACTACAGTTGGTTATTAAAATTGCAGCTTTCACTTTTCAATGTAAAGAGAAGTACATTGTCAAATCTTAATAAGATTATGGGGAAGACATATAACTCGGTTAGCAATTTTTCAATCTTCCAGCATCTTGTTAAACTCGATCCTTCAACTTTCCATATCAGAAAAGTTAAAAAGTTGAGTTTAAACTAAACTGTAAAGAGATAAATAAGTCGAATGATTAAGAAATCTAAGGTCCTCACCATGATGTCCTTGACTTGCAGCTATGTGCAAAGGATCAAATCCTGACCGATTCTTCTTAGCAAGAGTTTCCTTGTTGCAGTACTTTAATAATTCTTTCAACACCTCGAGATATCCATTCGCTGCTGCTGTAAAAAGCGCTGTCTCTCCTAATTCATTCACTTCATTCACTACAGATGCTCTGATCTCCGCAACCTCTTGATTAAAGTCATCACCACTCAGAGTTCCGACCATTTGAGTATCAATATCATTAAGTATCTGCTTCACTGCTGCTAAATCACCTTTCTGAGCAGCTAAATGAAGCTCGGTGTCATTGTGCCTTCCCGTCACCTGTTTTACATATTTCTTTTTCCCTGCTTGGTCAATTCTCTTGCCAGAATTGGAAAGCACGAGAGCTGGTGCTGTTGCTGACGACGGGGAGGGGGTTGGTGATGGCTCAGCTAGAGGGTTCTGGCTTGGGGTCGGAGTAATCAATCCTTTCTCGACATCTCTCTCACCTAGTACATGCACAACGAGAACTAGTCAGCAAAAAAAGGTAGCTACTCAGTATTAGATAATCAAGAACTTTGTAACACTACTTATAATTAATCAACTCCATCATAAAGTCTTCATAACTGAACACTGTTGAAGCATAATGAGCACTTGTAAAATTTATCCTCATACGCTGAACAAAGTTTTTTTCTCCTATTTTTTCAAATTTCCATCTAAATGGCCATTCTTTCTAGAATTGGAATGACATTGCCCCAATTTCAAGAATTGATATAGCTTACCTTAACTAGTATAGTTGATTGATTTTATCATATAAACAAATCGCTCATGAATTACGGATTTTGTACACATGCAAGGTACAACTCAATGCCTCAAGGGTTAAGGTCTGCATACACTCTACCTTCTCAGACCCCACTTGTAAACTATACCAGTTATGTTGTTGTCGCCAGGTAGAACATAAGGTACTACACTTTACTCTAACATAGCAAACTTGATTCAAGTCTTCATCTCCATATAAATCTATACCATGAAATATCCATATACTTATATTTATATCTTGAGCTAACAAAGCTTTTAAAAAAAAAAAAGAAATTCAAAATTAGCTACTGATAATTCGACCGATTATTTTTTTACTCAAAAAGACCACTTTTCCTACATATAAATCTCTACTAAGAAATAGCCATTAGCTTAAAACAATATCTATAGCTAATAAAGCAAAAAAACACTTAAAATTTTGAAATTAGCTAATAAAAAGAACCATTTTTCCTACATATAAATCTATACGAACGAAATACCCATTTACTTATAACTTAATCTTGAGCTAATAAAGCAAAAAAAAACACTTAAAATTTCAAAACTAGCTAATAAAAAGAACCCTTTTTCCTACATATAAATCTCTATTTTGAAATATTCATATGCTTAAAACTATATTCCCAGCTAATATAGCAAAGACAACTAAAAATTTCCAACACTAGCTAACTAAAAAGAACCATTTTTCCTTCTTGTAAATCTACAATACAAAATACCCATTTACTTATAACTAAATCAACCCTCGGGGATTGGCCTAGTGGTAATAGACTTGAGCCTTGGGGTTTGCTCCCTTTCAAGGTCTCAAGATCGAAACCCACTGGGTGCAAACAATTTCTGAGGGCCATCGGACTGGGTAAAACCTGAATTAATCGTGGTGCACTTGCAGGAAACTCCTTGCCGAAGGCCTGTGCACCCCGGGATTAGTCGGGCTCTAAGAGACTCGGACACCCGGTGCAAATAAAAAAAAATAACTAAATCCTGAGCTAATAAAGAAAAAAATACTGAAATTTTGGAAATTAACTAATAAAAAGAACTATTTTTCCTACATATAAATCCATACTACAAAATACCCATTTATTTATAACTAAATCCTGAGCTAATAAAGCAAAAAAAAAAAACCCCACTGAAATTCACCAAATAGCTAATAAAAAGAAAAATTTTCCTTAGATAAAAATCTATAATACGAAATACCCATATTCCCACAACCAAATCTTGAGCTAAAAAAGCAAAAAAAAATGAAAATTCAGAAACTAGCTAATAATAAGAACTACGAAATACCCATATAGTTATAACTAAATCTTGAGCTATAAGAAGAAAAAAAAACACAGAAAATTTCGAAATTAGCTACTGATAATCCGATGATCAAAACAATAGTATAAATTATTGTTTTTCTATTTAATGGAAAATATAGATATGGGTTAGAGTTACCTTCTTCCATAGGAGAAGCCATCCTTCAGAAGAAGAAAAAAAATAGAAGAAAATCACAGAGGAATTGAAGTAAACGGAGAGTCAAGAAATGAGAGTTTTCAGATTTGAGAAATGAGAAAAAGGGAAAGAGGAAAGAAAGTGGAAGACGAAAAAGAGTAAAGCATATTTTTAATTAAAAAGGAAAAAAAGAAAAAAGTTTTTTTTTTAAAAAAAAAAAAGAACTAGAAGACAGAATTTAGGAAGGTGCTAAGAAATTAAGCAAGTTGAAAATGATTTATTTATTTATGTTAAAGAATCAACAATTATTCCCTATTTATCTCACATGTTAACAAAAAAAAAAGTAATTTATATTGTCAATTTGTTGCTTGCTTTCATAAAAAATTACGTAGGTACTCTCAAATTGCTCAAACAGGTATGTTGATCTACTATTTGCTTGAGCAGTTAAACTGTCTCTTATTATTATTATGAACAAGGCAATGAGAATAAATATAGAATTGATATGAAATAATAAATTTTAAGTAAATAATTTAGTTTGGATAATAGAAATTAGTAATGTTGCTGAAAAGCTTGATATTATTCAAATTAAAGAAATTATCGAATGTCACGACCCAAAAATTGGCGTGATGGCACTTGCTCGGACCCACCAG
>DF357608.1:4391-22862 GCA_000787875.1 Solanum virginianum
GACTTCATATTCTCGATCAAGGGGCAAAATTGAGTGAAAAATTGGGTAACTCACATTTTAGAGGACCTGTGACAAAAATAAATTTTGCTAATTTTTAATTTCTAGTGTGCCTTCGTGACCAGGCAGCTACACGAACTAGGCTCGAATTAGTGTTATTTGTTCATTCGTGTTAGGTGCGCATCGCATACCAGATGCGGACCAGTACAACTTTTCCATTAAATTTTCTATGTCTGCTAAGGGCATTAGGGGTCATAGCTTTGTGCCCACTTACGTGAAAACACCTATAGTTAGCAATCTTTCAACTCTATATGACTCAAAACTCTCACAATAACCTCTTCGAGACTTAACCAAATATCTCATTCAAATTTCAAGTATTTCAAGCTTAACTTTTGAACTCAAGGATTCTCTTCAAGCTCTATGTTTTCTTTAAGCTCATCTCAAGAAAACCCACATTTGAGGTATGTGGGTTTCATCCATTAGTTCCTTTCACCCATGGAGTCCAATCTTTATTTTTATGGAAATTGTATATTTTCAAGTTGTATCATCATGGGTATCTCTTATTATGAAATTATGTTTGTGTTTTATGAAATGTTGACTGATTATACATGTCTATCTATTTCAAGCTTATACCATGAATTGATTTTGTCTATTGAGACTATGCATATTTTGAGCTACGAAACTATGACATATTATGTGATTTGATGATGGATTTCAAGTTACCCTATATGAGCGTCTTACTATATGTTGGTGGGTTGATTTGAATTGAGTTTTGTCATAATATTTCACTCTTGAATTTCATAATTTTGAACAAGTATTATAAACCCACCAAGTGTTTGATAAAATGTCTTGACAAGGCTTCTCAAGTTATTGATGATCAATTACATGATTTACATGTCAGGTGACTTTATGATGATTTAGGGTTTGCACGTATGTATTGAATTCTTGAAAAGTATATATGATTTTGCAAGTAGACCACACCTTGTTGAGGAGGTGACATGCCTCAATAACCTTGTTGAGGGGGGTGACATGCCCCAATTACCTTGTTGAGGGGTGACATACCTCAATCACCTTGTTGAGGGGGGGGGGTTGACATACCTCAATCACCTTGTTGAGGGGTAACATACCTCAATCACATTGTTGAGGGGGTGACATGCCTCAATCACCTTGGTGAGGGGTGACATAACTCAATCACCTTGTTAAGGGGTGACATGCCTCAATCACCTTATAAGGGGGTGATATGCCTTGGATTTCAAGTAGTAGTTCGCTTGGTCTATGTCAGTTATGGTCTCTTCCCACGCATGTAATATTTACTAAGAAAGTTGTATGATTCACAAACATATTTTCCTTCAAGCACTGATCATACATACCATATTGATAACATACTTATCCATTGCGTACAATTATGCATTTTGACTATAATGGCTTATCTCTCATTGCATTACATCCTACATACTTAGTACATTCAAACGTACTAACACATACTCAATGCCTACAGGATATTACCATATAGAGACCAGAGCACCTCTCGATCATCCTCCACGGGGCTAGTTCGGTACTTCAGAAGATAAGCTTTGGTGAGTCCTCAAGTCCAACAATACTATCTATGCTAATCTTGCTATTTGATATTCCTTTATGTTAAACACTTGATACTATGAGGGTGAGCCCAAAAAGTGTCTTGGCCCCCGCTCCACTCCATGTTAGAGATGTTGTTGGATAATTGATGTACTTATGCTATCAGCTAGACTCTTTTATGATTTTATAAACATCAAGACTTCCCTTAGTCCAGCTTACCTTTTTTTATATCTCTTGTGTTGTTTATTTTACTTCCGCGACCAAGAATGTGTGAATGATATACTAAGAGGCTTGTTTGGGCTCCCATTCGCTATGTCTCATTTAGGCCCTAGGCTTGGGTTGTTACACCATCTTGTGCTCCTTGATCACCATGAGCAACTTGTCCTTGAGAACAACTATCCCTACCATTCTTTGGACAATCTACAACCTAGTGGTCCATGTTTCCACACCCAAAGCAAGCACCAATATCTCTTTAGCATCTACCTCCATGGTTCTTGACATACCTATCACACTTAGGAGGAATTTGACCATAGTTACCACCTTTATCCTTTGGGTTGGGAACCCTATCACTTGCAAATATTTGGCCTTGGGCATTGGAGGACCCTTGGCCTCGAAATTTATGGCATTATTGGAAATGACCAGCTTTAGTACCTTGGAATCCACCATTAAGTTGAGCCCTCTTAGACTCGCCCCCCATTCATCTCTTTCTATGTTTCTTCCCCGAAAGTTGTTCGGCATAGGTCATGAGTCATGATTTATCCATATCCACAATGAGCATGGCAGCATGGCACTTTTCATTAATTAAGTCAGATACACCCAACACAAATTTTTGCATCTTTGCCCGAGGGTCAGCAACCAAGTGAGGAGTAACTTCGAGAGGTTGTTGAACTTAAGGGAATACTCCCTCATGCTCATAGGTCCTTGCCTAGGATTCATTAACTCCGCCAACTTTGCTTCTCTTAGTTCAATTGGTAAGCAGCCATCAAGGAAGGTAACTTTAAATTGCTCCCATGGAATGGGCTTATCATTCACTCTCTCCCCGTTCCATTGATTAAACCATATTTGAGCAAGGCCCTTGATAGGCCGCTAGTTCCGCTTTCCCCTCCCAACTTACCCACATGATGGCCAAGACCTTATACACTTCATCAATAAATTCTTGGGGGCCTTCTTTTATCCTTATGACATGGAATTCGGGGGGATTCATCCTTGTGAAATATGTTACCCTTGATTCCAGTGTAGGAGCATGAGGAGCTTGAGCCGCTTCATTAGCCACATCCCTTGCCAAGAGGGTGATCATATTTTGATACTCGACATGGGTGACACCTTGTCCGTCAGCTTGAGGGACTTGTGGGGCTAGAGGGGCCGACTCATCCTCAGGAGTAGGGGCCTTTGTGCCATTCATCTTGGCGGATTAATCTAAAAGAGCAAAAAGGTTGCTCGTTAGAGGTAGGAAACCTTATGTTAAAGCTAGAGCAAGAAGTATGTATGAAGAGGTGAATCATTCCCTAAAATGCCTCGTAGCCTCTCACTCATAATTGTAGCGCACTTCACAACTATGAACAAGACTCCATTCTACGTGGTGCATTGGATTTCCAAGGACCATTTACAAACTGAATGTTCTGATACCAAGCTTGTCATGACCTAAGCCTAGAGCCTAGACTATGACATAGCAATTAGGCTACAACATGGCGAATGGGAACCCGAGTGGGACCTTAGACAAGCCTCATAAGCATGTAAGCACATACTTGGTTTGTGGAAGTATGAAAGAACAACAAAATATATAAAACATAATATCTAAGGGAAGTGGGACTTTGGACTCACGCTATAGGGATGATATAAGGAAGAGGATATGCAGTAATCACATAGCAAATAATTTCTAAGGGGTGGATAAGCATGACTCATGCTACGAGGTGTTTAGGGGCTTAGGACTTCCATCTCATCATCATCGGCAAGCATTTAACCCAAAAAGGGAAACATATGACTAAGGGATATTTTCATAACATAAAAATATAAGGAGTCAAGCTCAATAATACATAACCATCACAATATCCAACAACACCTCTAAATTTCGAATATGTTGAGGACCAAGACATCACCCAAGCTCACCCTTAAAAGGTAATATCCAAAATAACCAAGTCTAATAAGGCATAAATTTAAGTGGAATTTTGTCCCTGAATATCGAGGACTCACCAAGTAAATCTCCAATCGAAACGCCTAGCCGCGTGGAGGGGGGAAGATGGTACAATGCTTAGGTTCCTACATGGTTAGATCATGTAGGCAAAAGTATGCGTTAGTACATGGAATGTACTAATAATGCAAGGTACAAATGCAATAAGGGACACAAGCCATATTTGACAATATGCATAATCGTAGTCAATGAATGTAAATTCAATATGTCATGCATGTTAAATCTCATGATCAAATTATGTAAAAATAAATCATCAAATCATGTAGCATATTATACATAGATGGTAAGGGACCATAATCGATATATAAGACCAAGAAAGCTACTACTTAAAATCTCGATGTTCACTCCACATTGGACTTAGGAGTGGCCTACCTTACCTAGGTAGACAAAACACCCACCTTATAGGAACACCACTCATTTCGGAGAAAGTCTCATAGTTACCTTATAAGAACATCACCCTTTTTGGTATAAACATTTTATTGACCTTACAATAACACCACCCATTTCAGTAGATGATTCATATATGATGTATGGGAATACCACCCATTTTGGTCAATCATGTAACTTAAGCTATATGGATCCCTTAGCGAGTTCATAATCCTATGGTGGCAACAAAGCTATGTGACAATGGTTATTTACCATACTCCTTTCAGTGCTAGGTCACAATTGCAAGGAATAATCAAATTATTCTTATTATCATAATATACAAAATATTTCAATATCCTCATAGTTCATAGAGCAGCTCATAAAAGCCAAGCTTCATCTTATCAAAGATTAGGCTTCAAAACTTTTCGTCGCTTTAATAACATTCTCATAATTCAGAGCATACATAATAGGCCTTCACAATTTATATCATTCATAAATCACATATCTTGCCATAAAGCCTTTGTCAACATAACAAGCTTGGTCTATGATTTAGTAAAACATAGTGGGTATGCATTTGTAATCAAATCCATGCAAGAACAATATCTTTAGACATGAGGAGAGTAGAAAAACCACTTTTTTTCAAAATCATGCAAAATAATCTACCTTATCATAACAAAGCATAGTTAGGCCATCATAAACCCTCATCTTAAATCACATATTTCTCATGACTTATCGTTTCATAAGATTATAAAAGACAAATAACATAATGCTCACCATAATATCATCATAGTTTTGTTCATAATCATATCATGCGAATAGTTTATGAAATCTTCATAAAAGTCCTTAACTTGGAAAAACACTTGGAGAGAAAATGGATGAGCTTGTGAGAGAAAGGTTCCCACAATCAAAACCCATATACCTTATCAACTTAATGAAGAGAATACCCAACTTGTAGAGGAAAAATAATGAACGCCCAAGATAGACCTATGTTTCAAGGTCAAAGCGATCATCAATAGTAAAAAACCCAACAAAGGTTAGGGTCGATTCTCATAGGGACTATGGGGCTTTTGCAACTTGGATCACCAATAATCAATTCAAACATCAACTACTTGATTCTCTAAAATGGGGGGCTTTTGCAATGATTTGTAGGAAATTAAAATAAAGTAATAGAATGGAGAGACAATCAAATTGAAGAGAAACTTGTATAATTGTGTTCCCTATGATTCACTAACTTTGTCTACTAGGATAACATAACCTCAATTAGGACATTGCATGTCAGACGATAATTTATGATTTTTTATCCCTCTACTAAAAGTGATGGTCGAATTTCATATGGGGCTTGGCCGGCCTCCATAGCTTGACAAACAAACCATTACCCATTGTTCCAGTCAATCTCTCCTTGGCGGGGTTCGATTGATATCACTACCTAGATCGGGATCATGACACTAGGCAGGGTATAATGTTGGCCACCATTAAACAACATACAAAATGAAGGGAAATGACTAATACATGCAAATACCCAACTCAAGGAGTGTAAACAATTCGGATTTTCTAAATTAGATTCTCATTGTTCCCACAACCCCATGTTGTGGGTTTTGCCACACATTACTTGGGCAAATAAATCAACAATGAACGAAGGAGACATAGTAAATTTCTTACCCAAAAAGATTGAAGAACAATAAAACCCATTTTGTATTTAGAATCACAAGCTTGAAAGATGAAGTGAATCCACGAGCGAATCTAATCTCCAAATTTAAGTCTGCAAAGATAAACCTAAGAATCTACTCTCGAATAATTGTGCTCTCTGAAAATCTCTATGTAAAATCTTTAAAAACTCAAAAAACTACTGCTAAAACCCTAAAATATACTATTTATAGTATTTACAAATGAATCCCTATATTAATTAGAAAAATTGGTCGGTGGCTGCTATGGCTCACAGTTACGACTCGTAGTATGCGCTACGAGTCGTAGTCGGGCTTTTGTGGTCAGCACCTTGCATTTTGGACATCACTACTACGATATACCTCTACGAGTAATTGTCTGGTCTATGACTCGTATTGCCTTCTCATAATCCACATTTGGATTTCATGGTCCAATCTTGATCAACACTAAAACTTGCTACCATCCCACTCTTTACGATTCGTAGAAGAGACTACGACTCGTACCCAGGGCTCATATAGTTGAACTTCCAATTTTCATGCTTTGCTTTTAAACACTGTAAGTTCCTATGAGACTATTATGCCAGGGACCTAGGGCCTAGACATGACCGGTGAATGGGGAACCCGAAGGAACCCCAAACAAGCCTCATAACATATCATTACATATCCTTGGTCACGGAAGCAATTAAAATGACAATGCAAGATAAGAATAAATAAGGGAATTAGGACTAACGGTAAATTTCCATATCATAACATCGAGAAACAAGAGAGTCAAGGCTCATAGCATAGATACATAACATGACCAACAACACCTCTACTACATAGATAAGAGCAGGGGCCACAAAAAACAACCGGGCTCACCCTCAAGTCAATACTTAAATAAAGGGAAGATAGCTTTAGTACATAGCAAGAGATCATAAGCAACATCCCCGGAATAGAGAACTCACCAACAAGCTTGAGAGACAATCGTACTAACCACGTGGAGTAGGAGGATGATCAAGTGATGCATCGGTTCCTATATGGTGACATCATGTAGGCATAGAGCATGCATTAGTACATTTGAATGTACTAAGTATGTAGGATGAAATGTAACAAGGGATAAGCACCATAAACAAAATGCATAACATAGGTAATGAATAAGCTTATAGCAATATGGCATGTATGAATGATGCTGATGCAATCCAACAAGAGGTAGGAAACATAAGCGAAATGTATAATAATAAGCAATGACTAACATACTAACAATATGACATGTATGAATGATGCATGAAACAAAACCATGCTTACAATCCAAATCAACTTGAATAGTTCATAATACATAGTGTGGGAAGAAACCTCAACTGACATAAAATAAGACCAAGAGAGCTGCTACTTGGAATCCCGATGTCAACCCCACATTAGAGGAAAGGGGGAAGTTACTTGCCAAGGTGAACCTCCAAATGCCTAAGTGGATCCATTAAGCCTTATGTGAACCAGGTACTCACCTATAGTTCTTGGACTCGGGAATATCACCTACCCTCATCCTTACTTAGAAACAAAACCTGAAACAAAGATTAAGCCTAGAGAAGTGACTAACCCATTGTAGTTGACCAAATAAATCGACCATCTTAAACCTTCATATTACAACCTTACGGGTTCTAAACTCATTAGAAACACGATATGCAAGTAGTCAAACCTCTTCAAAACCTCCAATCCAACAAACTAAGTCCAACCAAAATCACAGGATAAGACCCTATGCAATAAGAACATGGGGCAACCTTTAGAGATCAATTGGACCCTAAGACAAGAATGGACCTACGTCATTTGCTACCATTTGACAACCTCCCACTCAAAGACGGGTTCATAAGGAGTCGAATTCTAACTCTATGGATTCTAATATCCATGAGTACATAATATGTATGCAACTAATCCACCCTAAGGATGACATCAATTCTACCGTATTAACTCCAATAAGTCACAATGCAAGACCTAAGGCAAGATAATCATGGAACAACACCTATAAACATTCTTAGCAATAATATACTCAACGAGAGGACACCAAAGGTTCACATAACAACTCGTAGGACACAAGAGGCCCATAAACAACCAAAAAGGAATAATGTACGATATAGAGGAACCTAGATCCATCAAAATCAAAACCTTCAACTTACTCGTGAAGCACTAAGCCAAGTCTAGTGACCCCTAGAGGGTATGGTTGAGTACATCAGTGACCATCCTTATAATCTTTAGGGACCCATGGACAATGCCTCATCTTATGATCTATTCCATACACATCTAAAACACGCACCCGAACTGGCTGAGCAATCTCCCCGGTGGTACCTTCCACACTTGTCTCATGTAAGAGGAGCTTGCCTACCAACACCTTCACCCTGATACTTAGGGTTGACCACCCAATCCTTAGCAACCCTCTTATTTGGAGCATCATAGCACTCTTGGCCTCGGAAGCTAACATCAAATTGAGCCCTCTTAGACCCTTCACTATTCCTCTTTCTAAGCTTCTCCCCCTCAAGTTGTTCATCATAAATCATGAGGTGGGACAAATCCATATCACTAATCAACATAGCGGACCAACATTCTTCACTTACCAAATCGGAGATACCTATCATGAACTTGTTCATTCTAACCCTTGGGTGAACAACCAAGTTAGCAGTATTTTTAGAGAATTGGTTGAACTTGAGGGCGTACTCCCTCACACTCAAAGATCCTTGTTCCAAGTTCATAAACTCCACCAATTTAACTTCCCTAAGCTCTAGAGGGAAGAACCGATTAAGAAAAGCTGCAATGAACTACTCCCATAGAACTAAATGGTTCACCCCCTTCTCTTCCTTCCATTGACTAAACTATATTTGTGCTTCCCTTTGAGTTGGTAAGCCGCCAACTCTACCTTTTCCTCCGATCTAACTCCCATGATAGCCAATACTTTGTGAACCTCATCAATGAACTCTTGAGGGTCCTCCTCTACCATAGATCCATAGAATTCTGATGGATTCATCCTCATCAAGCCCTCACTCGAGATGCTGGAGTAGAAGAATAAGCGGCTTGGGCCCCTTGGTTGGCCAGATTAGCCATAACTTGAGCTAACATGGTAAGTGCAACCTGGAGTTCTCTATGAGTCGGTTGTTCTTTAGGCGAGTGAGCTCTTCTTTTTCTTGTGTTAGGCATGATCTAACATAGCTAAGAACAATTGTTAGGAGAGAAAACTTACTCCAACCCTATTCATAGTGCATAACACAACCATGAATAAGACTATAATGAACATGGTGTGTTGGACTTTGATGATCTAACAACCTACTGCTATGATACCATCTTTGTCACGCCTTGGACCTAGGGCCTAGACGTGATCGCCGAATGAGGAACTCGAAGGAACCCCAACAAGCCTCATAGCATATTTTTACACATCCTTGGTTGCAGAAGCAATTAAAATGACAATGAGAGATAAGCATAAACAAGGGAATTGGGACTAAGGATAAACCTTCATAACATAACATCAAGAAACAAGAGAGTCAAGACTCATAACATAGATACATAACATGTCCAATAACATCTCTACTACATAGATAAGAGGACGACATCAAGAAACAAGAGAGTCAAGGCTTATAGCATAGATACATAACATGTCTAATAACACTTCTACTACATAGATAAGTGCGTAGGCCATGACAAATAACCGGCTCACCCTTAAAACAAATAGTTAAATAAAGGGAAGAAAGATTTAGTACATAGCAAGAGATCATAAGTAATGTCCCCAGAATGGAGGACTTACCAACAAGCTTGAGAGACAATCATACTAATCATGTGGAGGAGGGGGATTATCAAGCGGTACACTGGTTCCTACATGGTGAGATCATGTAGGCATAGAGTATGCGTTGGTACATTTGAATATACTAAGTATGTGGGATGCAATGCAACAAGAGGTAGGCATCATAAGCGAAATGCATAATCATAAGCAATAAATAACATACTAACAATATGACATGTATGAATGATGTATGAAGTAAAACCATCCGTACAATCCAAATCAACTTGTATAGTTCATAATACATAGTGTGGGAAGAAACCTCAACCGACATAAATTAAGACCAAGCTAGCTACAACTCACAATCTCGATGTCAACCCCACATCAGAGGAAAGGGGGAAGTTACTTGCCAAGGTGAACCTCCTAATGCCTAAGTGGATCTACTAAGCCTTATGTGAACCAGGTACTCACCTCTAGTTCTTGGACTCGGGTACTCGCCTCAAGCTCGGAATCGGGTACTTGCCTCAAGCCCTCATATTTAGAGTACTCGACTCTTAGATATTTGGGCATTTGCCTCAAATCCTTTCATCTACGGTGGGATGTAGTTCTAGGACTTGGGGACTCACCTCTAGTCCATTCGGTGGTAAGTCTAATCCCACGGAATATATAAGATAATCATACTTTAATAACTTGCAATAAACATAGAGATATGGCATGAGTAGCTCTCAACATCATTAACCTCAAATGGTGAGCCTAACTTCAATCATAAGAATGGGCCATCATCAACATTACTCTTTCAAAATAATACAAATTAGAGTAAACCAAAACTTGGGCATCATGGGTGAAAGGAACCTATGAAAAAACCACATACCTTAACTTTGGAGATGAACATAATGAAGATTGGAGATGGAGACTTGAAGCTTGAGTGTAATCCTTAAGATTCGGAGAGGGTTTTGGCACTTGAATTTTGAGAGAAATATAAGTAATTGTTTGAGTGAGTATTGGGGAACATCTTGAATGATATGAGGGTGAAATAAGGCTAAGTATAGGTGTTTTCACGTATGGAAACACTTAGGCACAAGACTTAAAAGTCTTTGACCGAGATTAATAACTAGACAGCAAAAAGTACAGGGGCGCGTCACATTAAGAACGTGCAGGAACACTGTTTTCGAGCACACTTTGAAAATTTAGATTTTTCTACGGTTACTATAAAATCGGAGTTAGACCTATTTACCACTCATTTTGACCCCCTAAACAAGAATATAAAGTCAAAATTTCAAAATAAATCATGAATTTTGAGATATATAGAAATTATAATTTCAGGCACGTTCGAGGAACATTTTTGGGCACTTTTTAAGGTCGTTACAGAGACCACCTCTACGGGTCATAGATTGAGCTATGACTTATAGAAGGTCCCGTATGTCTTAAATATCAGCAAAATCTACAATTTTTTTCCAAAATTGCGGCAACCTATTTTTTCTGCAAAAACAAACACAAAAACATATAAAAACCATAAAGGTCGCATTGACAACACACGAAATCTCGGGTTTCATACATCAAATATGTTATATTTTGATAGCACATCAACACCCTTAACTTAGCATTGTTGTTTGTCCTCAAGCGATGACTCAATCTAAATTGATAATAAAGTAACACATAGCAATCAACTCAATGGCATATACCATACTAAAAAATCCAACACAGGTATACATATAAGCTTTTTCAAAATAGATTTCTGTAGCTATTTAGCAAATAACGCCATATTGATGCATCTGATAACATAACTATAACAAGCAAAGGAATACCAATAATCTACAATTATTGAACAAGTAAAATGTTGACAATGCAATGCAAATGCCCTCACAAGAAAGAAGTCCCTTTTAACACTCAATGAAAATTTGAGGAATTAATCTTGGGACTGTGCAAGCATACTCATTCTCACAAATGACATTCATTCATAAAGACCAATGTCATAGGCTTGACTATATACTTATGACCCAGACTTTTGACTGATTGGGCTACGATTACTTTAAGACTTTATAAGCTTGTAATGTAGACTCATGGGGCTTTGGTATGACATTTTGGACAATTAGTGACTAAAGGCCAAACTTGAACCACATTTTTTGATACTTTCACCTTGACACTCAATCATTTCCACCTTATTCTCACTTTCTTCTTCACATTCAAGATTTTTCAGATATTTTATTCACATTTTCAGCTCTTACCTCATTTTTCACACATCATTTTGCTTTTTTAACTCAATCTAAGGCATCTTTTTCTTTTTCTTTCACTCGGTACATGATTTTCCTCTTTTTCTTTCTATTTCCAACTCACCACCTCATTTTTGCTATTTTACATATAAGGCTCAAATATTTGGAATAAGGGATAAATTTCTCATTTGGTTGGTCATTTTAGGTCAAAGTAGACTAATTCAAAGAACAAGGGCCTAAGATCCCTTCCTAGTCCATATAATCTCCAGTCAAACTTAAAGTAAGAAGGAATGTTCTGAATTAGTACACAATGCAAGCACATAAGAAAATCAGCTCACGCACATATGACATTGCATACATAGCTAACAAAAAACTCATACATCATGCTTCATGTATCAAATTTCCCTCATTTAATCAGAACAAATATTACCAAATCAATCAAACATGCATGGTTGCAATATAACAACTACTCAAAACTTTTGATGGGCACCAAAAAAATATTTCATAAAACATTAAAAACAAGATACATGACATAAGTTTAACTACTAAATACTACAAATATTATCTAAAACATCCTAAGCATGCCGGTTTAACAAAAATTAAATATCCATGAGGAAAAACAACATATGCAAGAAAACCTCAACATCAAAATTTGGGATAGCTATGGACTAAAAGCTACTCAGACTTTACCCTAGTCCATGGCTACCTACACCCCACCAAAAATAGTATACTTTATCCTCAATGTACAGAACAAAACAAAATAAGAACAGGGGGTAACAAAAAAACATCTCATGTTGCCTAAGTCAAAAAATTTGTATGTTGTCCTCAATGTACAATATCAAAATCAAAATAAATATAAGGGATCATACCTTTGGTTGCCTCCCAAGCAACACTTGATTTATTGTCACGGCATGACATAGAAGGTTTAATACCTCATATCTCTTCAAGGTCCACCACTTCCACTGTCTTGATCTCCTCCATGTCTCCCATTAAAGTTTGACTCTTTGATCATTGACTTTGAAAGTTCCTCCACCTAGTCGCTCCAACTCAATGGCCCCATGACTAAAGACATGTGCTACTCAAAAGGGCCCCATCCATCTAATTTTAAGATTTCCACAAAATAATCTTAATCTTGAATTGTAGAGCAACACCAAATCCCCTGGTGCAAACTGACGGTTTTCTATCTGACAGTCATGTTGAAATTTTATCCGTTGTTTGTACAATAATGAGCTCTCATATGCCTTTAGTCAAAATTCATCAAGCTCATTAAGTTGGCTCAACCTGGACTGCACAGCATTATGCCAATCAAGATTTAACTTTTCTAATGCCCACATGGCTTTATGTTCAAGTTCTACCAGCAAATGACATGCTTTTCAAAAGAAAGGTTGGTAAGGGGACAAGTCGATAAGGGTTTTAAATGCAACCTGATATGTCCAAACTGCATCATCAAGCTTCTTTGACCAATCTGTCCAGTTTTCATTTATTTGTTTGGATAAGATCTGCTTAATTTCTTATTTGATACTTCCACTTGCCCACTTGTTTGAGGGTGATAAGGTGTCGGCACCCTATGTTTCACTCTATACTTTTGGAGAAGAGCTTTAAAGAGTCTGTTCCAAAAGTGGGAACCTCCATCACTAATTATAGCTCAAAGAGTACCAAATCTAGAGAAGATGTTTCTTTTGAGGAATGTTGTGATACTTTTACCCTCATTATTAGGTAGTGCCACGACCTTTACCCACTTCGATACATAATCCACACCTACCAAGATATACTTGTTCCCATGCAAGCTAAAAAATGGTCCCATGAAAGCTATCCCACACATTAAATAACTCAATCACCCAAAAAGAATTTAGAGGGAGCTCATGCTTGTGCATAATGCCACCTTCTCTTTAGCACTTGTCACACGCTTTGGCATGGTCATGAGTGTCTTAGTGGATCGTAGGCCAATAATACCCATATTGTAAAATCTTGTGGGATGCTGGAATCCTACTATGATGCCCACCCACTAGTGATGAGTGGCATACTTCAAGTATGCTCATCATTTCCACCTCAGGGACGCAATAATGGATAATCCCATCATCATATACACGAAATAAGTATGGGTCATCCCAAAAGAACTTCCTCACATCATGCATAAACTTTCGGTGTTGGTGCGTTTTTAAGTCAGGAGTGACAATATCAATCACCAGATAGGTTGCATAGTCTGCAAACCAAGGTACAAGATCATGTGATGCCACTAACACTCTTTCATCAGCAAAAGAGTCATTTATCTCCAGACCATCATCTAATTACATCATTTCCCCATCTTCTAATCTTGATAGATGTTCTGCAACTTAATTTTCTGTCCCTTTTCTATCAATAACATCGAAGTTGAACTCTTGTAAAAGGAGCACCCATTTTATCAACCTTGGCTTTGCATCCTTTTTTGGCCATTAAATACTTAAGTGCCAAGTGGTTTGTATGCAATACCACTTTAGATCCCAACAAATATGACCAGAACTTTTGAATGCAAAGACCACCGCAAGAAACACTTGCTCTGTGACAGTGTAATTCTTTTGAGACATAATCAGGGCTTTACTAGTATAATATATGGGCCTAAGATTTTCTCTTTGCGTTGTCCCAATACCATGCCTAAAGCAACCCCACTTGTATCACATATGATTTCAAATGGCTTGGACCAATCAGGAGCTATAATAATCGATACTGAGACCAATCTCTTTTCAACTTTTCAAAGGCTTGCATACATGCATCATCAAACACGAACGTAGCATCTTTCTCTAATAATTTTCCCAATAGGTGTGAAAATTTAGAGAAGTCTTTTATGAACCTTCTAAAAAATCTTGCATGCCCAAACAAACTCCAAACGTCCTTTACTGAAATGGGTGGTGGAAGCTTCTCAATCACTTCAACTTTAGCCCTATCAATCTCAATGCCTTTATCAGATATTCTATGGCCCAACACGATACCCTCTCTAACCATGAAAAGACACTTTTTCTAGTTTAGCGCCAGATGAGTGTCTATATATCTTCACAACACATCATGCAATTGTGCTAAGCAATACTCAAATGAGTGTCCAACCACGCTGAAATCATCCATGAAGACCTCAATAGTACTCTCCACCATATCCGAGAAAATGGATATCATGCATCTTTGGAATGATGATGGAGCATTACACAATAAAAATGGCATCCTCTTAAATGCGAAGGTGCCATAGGGACATGTAAAAGTTGTTTTCTCCTTATCCTCTGGGGCAATGACGATCTTATTATAGCTAAAATATTCATTATGGAAATAGTACCACCCTTTTTCTGCAAGTCTATCGAGCATCTGATCCATGAATGGTATAGGAAAGTGATCCTTCTCTGTTGAGGCATTGAGCTTTTTAGAGTCCATACACAATCTCCATTAGTGACTAGCCTCATAGGGATTAATTTATTTTTAGCATTAGGAACCACTGTGATACCCTCTTTTTTTGGAACACACTGTATCGGGCTCACCTATTCATTGTCAGTAATTGGGTAGATTTCTCCTGCATCTAAAAACATGATTTCCTTGTGAATCACCTCTTGTATAGGAGGATTCAGACACCTTTAATGTCGATATATGGCTTGTATTCCTTGACTAACTGAATTTTTTGAGTACAAATCCCCAGAGGAATACCAAAATATATGCGATAGTCCATCTAATAGCCCTTTGGAATTGTTTGAGCATTGTTACAAGGCCATCTGTTTGCCAATAACTCAAATTCAAAGCTATGATGATCGAAAAAATATTGTTCTCTCCCAAGAATACATACTTTAAATGTGATGGAAGTGCTTTCAATTCGAACACCGGTGGAACTTCTATAGAGGGCTTTGTGGGTGGCATTTCTCGGTTCTGTAAATCTAGCTCCAACTTCATTTGGTGTCTAACGCGACTGACACCCCTAGAGTATTTATTGTTTCCTCTTAATTATTATCACCATCAAAGTTCATCAATACTGCCTCCAAAGTATCAACACCCAATCATAGGTTAAGTGGTACCTCTGACTCATCATCATCAACAGTCTCTATAACTGAAACTAGCCTCAGATCACAGTCCTTCCTTGCATGTTAACAAATAATGAAGATGACCTCTTCTTCACCAAATCTGAATATGAGTAGCCCTTTCTCCATGTCAACTACAGTACGACCAATAGCTATGAAAGGCCTGCCCAAAATAATAGGAACTACAAAATCAACTTCACATTCAAGAATAACAAAATTTGCAAGAAATATAAATTTTTCTACCTTTATCAAAGCATCATAAAGTAGTCCCACAGGTCTCTTGACTATTCTATCTACCATTAATGACCGCATCTTTGTGGGAGTAGGAGTTCCCAAGCCAAGTTTCCTGATGATTGCTAATGGTATTAAGTTGATGTTGGCACCCAAATCACAAAGTGCCCTTACAAATTCCACCTCTACTATAGTGCATGGTATAATGAAAGCATCTGCATCTTCATGCTTTTAAGCAAATGACTTATAAGTGATGGCACTATAATGTTGGAGATCTTTAGAGACCTCTTGACTCACAGTCTATTTTTTGTAACCAAGTCTTTTATGTACCTTACATAACCAGGCATCTTCTCTAAAGCTTCAATCAATAGGATGTTTATCGATAATTGCTTGATCATGGCAAGAAAGTGCTTGAGCTTTCTTTCTTCTTCCCTCTTTTTGAGTCTTTGAGGGAAATGGGGAGGAGGTCTTGGGAAAGTCTTATACTTTTTCAACTCCTCAACACATCACCTATCCCATTCTTTACACAATCTTCTTTCTCAACAACACCCTTTTTTACAATTTCCTTCTCACACACATCTTCTACTTCACCCGGTATAGGGGGGTCAATGGTGCTTTTACCTCCCCTGGTCGTGATTGCCATACAATGCCCCTCAATCTTCGGGTTTTGCACAATATTGTGTGGCAATGTACCTTTTTGGCATGGATTCAATTGAGTCAAAACTTGGCCAAATTGTTGTTCTAATTACTTGATGGCCACAGAATGAGACTCTATTTTCTGATTGATACTTGAAATGTTGGACTTCATCCCCTTTAAAGTCTCATCTTTTTTTTGGCCTTCTTCATTAATTGGTCAAAAATCTCTTCAATCCTCAAACTACTAGCTCCAATATCACGATTGTGAGATGGTACATAAGGACCATTCCTATACCTATCTCGTCAACCCTATTCAATTTCAGGAACTCTATCTCTCTCAAAATAACCCCCACGATTATCTCTATAAGCATTCTCTTAGTTATAGTTCCAACATTGATTTTTGGAACCTTGCCACCAATAGTCCACATTAGACCCTTGTGCATTATTCCTAAAACCAACTACTTGATTACTAATAAAGCAAGCATCCTCATCATAATAATGTTCTTCATATATAGGCACTCGTAGAGGTTGGTGGACTACCACATGCACTCTTTCTTAGTTTTGTTTAACCACCAAGTCCATACTTGTGCACAATTGAGCAAGTTGTTGCATTATTTTCTCATTACTTTTAGCTTGCTCCAAACTAAAATTCACTGACATGAGCTCCTTGTAGAAGCTCTCTCCCTTTGCCCCCATACTCTGTTGGTCTTGACTACTTGCTTCATCCTTTTGGCTATTCTTGTGAACTGTTGATCTAGGAACATGCCTCCCATAATGGTATCGGCACATGCTTGACTATTCTCGTCAAGAGCTCGATATAAAATCTCTACTAAGGTATCATCCATGATCCCATATTTCGGAACACTTCTCAAGCACTTGATAAATCTCTTCCACATTGTGCTAATGGAATCACCCAACAATTGCTCAAAGTTATTGATTTGATCCTTAAGTTTAAGCTTCTTAGACCTTGGAAAGTATCTCTCCAAAAAGGCTCTTTGCAATTCTTCCTAACTGGTGATTGAGCTTTGTGGGAGTTTTGATAATAATACTATTGCATTGCTAGTAAGAGATAGGGAACACACATAACCCAACAACATCCAGAGAAAGATTTTTCTTGTCCATCACACTTTTACACACAGAAGCCATATTGTACAAATGACTATAAGGATTCTCGGAAGGTAGACCTATGAACAAGCCACGATTCTGAAGCATCTGGAGAAATCCACTTGACACTATGAACTTAGTGTCGGCCAGTAATAGTGGCAACATTATTGCTCATGTGACATCCATGGCCATCGAGTTTAATCTGAATTTATTTCATCTATAGGCATTCTCATTAAATTCCCTATGTTGTGGCCTATTTTACCTTTATGGTGGATTGTCCTCTGTATCATTCACATCATCATCCCTATTCTAAGCTTTATTAATAACAATATTCATGTTTGTGTTAGCCATTCTTCATGCTACACATTTGATCTCAAAGTCAATCAGAGTTAAAGGAATGCCTTGGCTCCATGTATTTGGCATACACATCTAGTATACCCTGAAAAAAGAAACCAAAAACAAAAACAAAAGTGAAATACAAGAGAACAAAGAATTAATACTTGAATTGAACAACTAGTGAATCCAATTCAAAGCATCCCCATACTCCTCGTCAACATCACCATTTTTCTTGATGAATTCTAAAGATATGTGAGGGAAGGGGGGATTTGCAATTGATTATCAATAGTAAAAAATCTAACTATGGTTAGGGTCAAATCCCATATGGAATATGGGGCTTTTGCAACAAGGATCACCAATAATCAATTCAAACACCTACTACTTGATTCTCTAAAATGGCGGGGGGGGG
>DF357608.1:22926-68446 GCA_000787875.1 Solanum virginianum
AAAAGGGGGGGGGGGGGGGGGTTTGCAATGATTTTTAGGAAATTAAACTGAACTAATAAAATGGAGAGACAATCAAACTGGAGAGCAATATAGGTAATTGTGTTCCCTATGATTCACTAACTTAGTCTACCCAGATAACATAACCTCAATTAGGAAATTGTATGCAGGACAGTAATTTAGGTTCTTTCAGCCTTCTTCTGAAGGTGAAGGTCGAATTTTACTATACGACTTAGCTGGCCTCCATAGTGTGCCTAACTAACCATTACCCATTGTCCCAGTCAACCTCTCCTTTGTCAAGTTCGGTTGATTAGATGAGAACACATTATTGAATCATGTTAATCATTACTTTTTCCTCTATCACTACCTGGATTGGGATCACGACACTTTGTGGGGTTTAATGTTGGCCACCATTAAAAAACATGCAAAATGAGGGGAAATGACTAATATATGCAAATACCTAACTCAAGAAGTGCAAAAAGTCTAGGTTTTATAAATAATATTCTCATGGTTCCCACAAAACTAGGTTGTAGGTTTAGCCACTCATGACTTGGGCAAGTAAATCAATAATGAATGAAGGAAACATAGTAAATTTCTTACCCAAGAATATTGAAGAACAATAAAACCTACTTTGTATTTAGAATCATAAGCTTGAAAGATGAAGTGAATCTATTCTCCAAATTTGAGTCTCCAAAGATAAACCCTAAGAATCTACTCTCTAATAATTGTGCTCTTTGAAAATCTATCTGTAAAAACTTCAAAAACTCAAAAAACTACTGTTGAAACCCTAAAATGTACTATTCATGGTATTTACAAATAAGTCCATAAATTAATTAGAAAAGTTGGTCGGCGTCTACTATGGCTCACAGTTACGACTCGTAGTGTGCACTATGAGCCATAGTCGGGATTTTGTGGTCAATATCTTCCATTTTGGACTTCACTGTTATGATACATCTCTACAAGTCATAGTCTGGTCTATAACTCATATTGCTTTCTCATAGTCCACATTTGCATTTCCTGGTCCAATCTTGATCAATACTGAAACTTGTTATGATCTCACCCTTTACGACCCATAAAAAGGACTACGACTCGTACCTGAGGCTCGTATAACTGAACTTCAAATTTTTAGACTTTGCTTTTGAATATTGTACGCTCCTATGAGACCACCTCTATGGGTCGTAGACTAAGATACAACTCGTAGAAGGTCTCGTATGTCTTAAATATAAGCAAAATTTGCAACTTTTCCCAAAATTATGCCAACCTACTTTTTCTGCAAAAATAAACACAAAAACATATAAAAAGCATAAAAGTTGTATTGAGAATATACCAAATCCCAGGTTTTAGCCATCAAATATGTTGTATATTGACAGTAAATCAAAGAAACCAAAACCCTAGCTTATTCCTTCTTTCGAAAAGTCCTAAGACATAAGAGGGGCTTAGGACTTAGAAGATGAGAATAAGGAGGAAAAATGAGAGGGATTAGGGCTTAAGGGCTGGTAAATGAGTTTTTTAAAGGTCAAAACAACGTGGTATAAGCATAAAATACTGAGAAATTATAAAAATGCCCTTTATGAAAACTGGCCCAACAAGTCTACCAGACCCCATTTGCGGGCCGTAGGCCATTTTACGAGCCATATAGGGGATTTCTTTTGATTGCCCCCTCTCCAAATTTCAGAGACCTTATTTTTTCCAATCCTCCCTCTATGAAATGATCTACAACTTGTAGATCATTCTATGGTCCATAGATGGTGTTTTGTTTAATAGACTCTCAGAGACCCTTCTCTAATTCTCATTCTATGATATGGTCTATGACTTGTAGAGGATTTTACGGGGTCATCTGATGAGTCATAGATTGAACTTTAGAAGATTCCAAATTGCACCAAGTCTTCCCGGTTCCACGAACCTATTTTATGGGTGGAACATCATATTAAGGGTCATAAATCCATTCGTAAAATCTTATAGTTTCAAAATTTTTCAAGGCTTTCTTTCCTTACCCTTTCATACTCCTCATAGGTGGGGTCTTACAGGAATCAAAGGAGGGCTCATTCTTCTTCACATTTCTTCTAGAATCATCTTCATTAGCTAAGGTATGTGGGATTGATTCCTGGTACCTTTCAACCATAAAGACCCAAAACTCTTTTACTTTAAATTCATGAATTTTAGCTTACTTTAAATATTAGTTTTGTGAATTGTTGTTTTATAAATTCAATTGAAGTATGGCTATTGATGATTTAAAATTTATTTAAGCCCTAATATGTTGTATTACATTATTACTATGAAGGTTTGAATATGCATTGTGATGTGTTATCAAAATACATCACTTTTGATACTTACAACTTGGAATTTTTTGTGTTCTCAATGCAATGTTAGTTGGCTTGTGTTATATTTGTAGAATTCTAGGCTTGGCCTTGATTTTGGGAAGAAAGTACATAATGTGGTGATTTTTATGTAGTACGAGACCCTTGGACAATTCTAGTGAGCGACTGATTTTCTAAACTTGTTCTACGAATAAGCAGATAGCTCGTGGAGGGGTTTACGAGATATAGAACATGGTTCATTCCCTGAGAATAATAGATAAGGGACTTTCTGAAGATTCATCAGACAAAACTCCCTTACGGATCGTAAACCACTTTGTGGGTCGTTAACCACTTTATGGGTCATAGAAAGGTATCGTAGTCTAGAAGTCTTATTTTCTAGCAGCACTTACGAGACCTCAATTATGGGCTGTGGAATGAAATACGGCCTGTAAACCTATTCGTGATGGATGTTAATCCAACTATTCTATTTTGTTTAGGACTTGTATTTTAAATATTATAAATGGGTTTTTTTATGTTATTTTATAGATAGTACAAGGAGAACTCGACAATTAGAGAGGAAAAATAGTAGGGTTGAGGAGAGATAACAATGATGTGTTTTGAGGAACACTTGTACTTTGATTTGATCTTTAATCTTGTGATTCTCTTTGAAGTTGGATTTGCTTGTCCTTAATTCAATTGTGTGTGCTCTATTTTGTTATTCCAATTCATAAGTCTTGCATCTATACAAATCATGAGTAGCTAAATCCATAACTAGGGTTATAAGAACTATGAAGAATTAACAAGGTAAAATGGGATAAATCATAAATCTTGGAAAGTGTGCATGCATGTATTAATTAACTCTTTTTGTTTTGCATGTTTTCTAGTGGTGGCTAATATTAGAACCCGCCTATTGTTACTAACTTGACCGAGGGAGTAATGAATAGGAAAAAAGATTAATTAACAGGATTCGATTGATGTGTTCTCATCTAATCAATCGAACTTGGCCAAGGGTAGGTTGTACTAGGACTAATAGGTAAGGGTTAGTAATGCACAATACGGAGAAGGGCCAAGTCATATAGTAAAATTCTGCTCTCGCTTAGATCAAAAGGTTTAATGAACCTAACTTACTGTCCTGCATACTACATACTACTGAAGAATTAAGTTATCTATTGATACTATGTTAGGGAATCAAGGGGAACACATTACCATAGTTTCTCTCTATATCAATTCAAATTTTGTGTTAGTTAGGTTTACTGTTCAATTGATTATTGCAAACCCCCCACCCCCTTTGGGGAAGCAAGTTGGTTAATCACTCAAATTGTGTTAATTGAATTCTCTTAAGTCTACGTATTCCCATGGGTTCGACCTTAACCTTGGTTAGATTCTATTTCTTGGCATTGACCGCTTTATCCTAAAAAATAAGGTGTAACTTGGGCAACATCAAGATTTTGGTGTTGTTTCAAAGGAATATGACTAGGCTTGGTTAAGTCAAAGTGATTTGAGTATTAATCCTTGTTTCCCTTATTTGACATTTTTTTGTTCTTTTTTAGGGTGTACGTGTAGTATATGCCTAACACATGAAGTTGAAGCAATCCCATGACTCTGTTTGACCCAGAAATCAAGAAAATATCTATGAGAATAGCCCAAGATAATGTCAATAATGTGGTTAATGCCACTCTAAATAGGAATGTTAATGATAATGTGGATCATGAGAACCTACCTCCCCTTGAGGATATTGCTCCATAACCACCGGTTTTTATTACTAATGCTTAATACATGTTAAATCCTATGGATATAGAGGTGACTGGAGCTATTTTATTGCCACCACTACTGCCTGACATAATGTTCATAGTCTCGAGTATTTTGCTTCAGATACTGCAGAACCATGGGCTATTTGTGGGCTTACCATCGGAGGATCCTCATAGCCATCTACATAACGTTGCATTTATCTGCAAGAGTATGATGGGATCTCAAAATCTATCTATGGATACTGTGGGATCTCATATCTTCCAATTATCTCATAAAGGCAATATAGCACTATTTCTATCTGAGCTCCCACCACGTTCGATCATCAATTGAGATGAATTACCGAAAACCTTTTTGGAGAGGCACTTCTCGAGGTTGAAGAATCTCAAGTGGAAACACCAAATCAACAACTTTGAGCAACTTCCTAGTGATTTGATTAGTACTACATGAGAGTGATTCACCAAATGCTTGAGTAGTGTTCCAGACCACAAGAGAGATGATGATGCCTTGGTAGAGGTCTTTTACGATGGCCTCGATGAGAAAAGTCCAACTTTGGCTGATACTATTATGGGGGCATATGTTCCTAGATCAGCCATTCGCAAGGATCACAAAAAGAAAATAGAGAGTTGTCAAGACTAATCATGCATGGGTCAGAGAGACAGAGCATCTACCAAAAGTTCATATGTTATCAGTGTCAGTTTAGAGCAAGCTAGGATAAATAAAGAAGTTAGGTAGGAGCTTCCCCGAATCTACATAGGTATTAAGGTGATGATGAAGTAGAACCAGGACCGACTCAATACAGTGGTTCATCAACCTTCATGTGCACCTATGTATGATGGACTTACTATGAGGAGGATACCTGCTTCATTGCTGATCCCAAGGGGGCTTCGAACCATCACCCAAGGGTCCAATCAGGACTATTGGCACCAAGGTCAAGGATACTAAGGTTGGAATTTCAACTGAGATGGAGCTTTCAGGGACAATAACAGAGGACACTATGACTAAAATAGAGGTGAAGAGAGAGATGTAGATTAGGGTCGCAGAGATGGTTACATAAATAGTCCCTATGTGCCATCATATAACTGTGATGCAGGTGCAAATAGCTCAAGAATTGAGGAGATGTTTAATCACCTATTGAAGAAAGTTGAGACATAGGATGAGATTCTGAGTGGGATAAATCTGAAATCTCTAGTATTAACTAGAAAATTTAATCTCATTTTGTTGCTATCAAACTGCTTGAGCAGCAATTTGGTTAAGTGTCGACTTAACTCAATTAGCGTCAGAGGGGTATACTAGCTAACAACATAGTTCAGAACCCTAAGAATGAAGGGCAGTGCATGGAGGTTACTACTCATGGTGCAAGAGTATCATTGATCCTCCCATGCCAGTTGATGAGGATGATACTCGAGAGGAGACAGCTGTGGCCAAGGATGCGGATACAGGAGATGATTGAGGCAAGGATGAGGTGAGTGAAGCGATTGATATGTTATAGAAGTTAAAGCCCATTCCTATGCCTCCTCCTCCCTTCCCTTAAAGAATCAAAAAGAGGGGTGAGAAAGGCAAATTCAAGCACTTTCTCTCCATTCTGAAACAACTCTCCATCAGCATCCCTCTCATTGAGGCATTAGATAACATGCCAGGGTATGCTAAATACATGAAAGACCTGGTAATGAAAAAGCACACTGTTAGTCTAGAGCTCTCCCTAGAGCTCCAGCATTGCGGTGCAATTGCTATGAGGTCCTTGGTCCAAAAGTGAGATAATCTCGGTGCTTTCACCATCCCCTGCATGATTAGAGATGTGGAGTTATCAAGGGCACTATCTGATTTAGGTGATAACATTAATTTGATACCCCTTGAGGTCTTCAAGAAGCTAAGATTGGGAGCCCCTACTCCGACAAGCATGTAGTTATTAATGGTTGATTGTACTATGAAAAAGCCAGTGGGGATACTATATGATGTGCTAGTCAAAGTTTAGAAGTTGATATTCCCTACATACTTTGTAATCCTAGATTGCAAGGTCCACTTAGACGTCCCAATCATCTTGGGAAGACTGTTCCTGGCCACTAGACGAGTACTAATGGATATGAAAGTCAATTAACGCAGGTTCAAATTTAATAATGAAGAGGTTGTCTTAAATATCTGTCAGTCTATGAAGAGGCCATATGATTTGAAAATAAAATCTAGGCATTAGTGAAGTCGGATTAACCAATTTGTTCAAGTTGTGCCGCGATAATAAATCAAGCACTACATGAGATACCACCCAAGGTTTTTGATGTAATAGTGTAGTGTAGCTTTATTTTTAGGTTATGGACTCATAGGTAGTTTATTTTCTTGTATTTTGGTTATAATCTTAGACATTAGGCTTATTGCATATAGGGTAACAATGTGTTCAATGAAGAATATGTAGGTATATGGCAAAGTCAGTCATTTTTTGCTAAGAAAGGCATCAGGATGTGCCTCAACGACTGGTTTTACGAGTCTTAAAGCTCTTTATGACCCTTACACTATTTGGTAGAGATCTCCAATGAGAAAAAAGTTGTGAACTCTAGTCCACAAGCCAAATTTATGATCCATAGATAAAACTATGGGTCATGAATGGTGCTCGTGGATCCCAGGTAAGTTTTCTAAAACTTCTCTAAGTGTTGAGGTCTCTACAACCAACTTTATGAGTCCTAATTGAATTTACGACCCGTAGACTGGTACGTGAAATCCATTCCTAAAACTAGGATTTAGATATTCTATGAAATCATAGTTTACGAGTCGTAAAACACTGTATTGTCTATAATCAAGGTTTTATAGAGTCAAGGCCTATAAGAATTTAGTTGAATTGGTCAAAGTATAAATAATGGGTTCAAATCATTTTGACCCCATTTCAGCCTTAACTTACAAAAACACCCGACCAACCCCCATCTCTAAATATTTCGACCACCAACAGTTGTCACCACTACATTCTTTGCAAAGTTTTCTGGCGACCTATTGTTTTAGTGTCTCTTAACCTCTTTTATCTTCTATAATCTAGTCACACAAATTGGTAAGTTTTCTATCTACCAAATGCCATTAATTTTCCTATGTTTGCATGATTAAATTGCATGTCTACTATATCTATACAAGCCATGGCACAAAGGTTATCTCATGTTACATCACTGTTGAATCATCCTATGTTTGCATGATTAAATTGGAAATTATGTTGGGAATGTTGTGTTAGACACAAACCTATATGTACAATTGATATGTTGATAATTAAATATGGTTGCCTGTTCTTGAAATATGTGTCTAAATCCAAAATTGGGTATGGTTGCCTTGATTGTATGATTCGAATAATATGTTTTGGTGCCTATTGATTCACCCACTATTTGTGATGAATTGATTGTATGTGTAATTTTGTGGGTGATGATATAAGTGCATAATATTTTTGTGAAATCGTTCATACATGGTCAGCAGGGTTGGGGAAATATGCTCAGTTACTTTCGATGGGATGTATATGGCAACTATCATGTTAGGGTGTTGTTTTGTGTGATAAACATATTGAGGTTTGTGCTTATTGCTTCGATGCTATTAGAATGAAATTGAAAAAGTTCATATGGGGTCTATTTTGATAGACTTAGAAACTCATGTGACTGAGTTTTCTGGTCTTTAAGTGGCTTTTACTACCTTTGGAACATTCTATGAGTCCTAATTACACCTCGAACAAGATTCCACAAACCTAAAGTTTCTAAGTACCCATTAGACGATAACTTCTACAAGTGGTAGAACACTTTACAACTCAGAGATATGTGTCGTGAATCCCTTCCTAAAACAATATTAGACACTAGAAAACTTGATGACTCAGTCTACGACTCGTACTTGGTCTCGTAGACTTTCCAATGAGCATATATTTTGTGACCACAATTTTATAAAAGCCCTCTATGGATCTTAGTGCCCACTATGGTCTATAGAGGTGCTTTTATTGGTTCTTCTACAACCCAGTCTAAATTGTTTTTGTCATTCATTTTTTGATATGTAAGGCTAATCAAAGTGCATAAATGTTCATGTTTCAGGTATTATAGCCCTGAAAGCAAAATGTTACGAGATCAGGGACCTACAGAAGAGGATCAGAGATGAGCCATTAGAGGATGAGCAGACCTCCATACTGAGTGGTTCTCTAGAGGACCTTGGCGTCCAACCGTAACTGGAGGCTGCTAGATCTCAAACTAAAGTTGCTGCCAAAGCTAGGAATACTCAGCCTCTTGTGTTCTGTGCTCCCCAATATGATGAGGGCCATGACATGAGTGATTTTATTCAATTGACTCTATCTAGAGAGGAGTCCAGCTCTAAGTTATGTTTCGGCAATGGATGGGAGATAAAGTCCTACCCAGTACCCTGATCATCACCATCTATACCAGACATACTTACTAGTTGGTGGTGTATCATGCGTATGCCGAACATCTATGTGAAGGATTCACAAAATACAGAGTAGGCCAAGCTAGTCTGCTCCATTTATGAGGAGGCTCGAGTCATCCCAAACATACTCAACTCTGTCCCATATCTCCAAGACACGATGATAAGATATGGGCTTCTATTATTGACCAAATTACTCGGTTGATACTCCACAACTATGGTGAGAGAGTTTGATGTGTCATATGCAGCCACAATTCACAACACACTTCCTAAGGGGAAGAAACCCCTTTCTTAGCCCAGACTAACTGACACCAGAGTTAGAGGCCAACAAGTAGATATTTTAGCGACCACCATCCGTCGCATGCTATTTTGGCAACCACCATCCATTGCATGCTATTTTGGCTAGAGTTCCTTCCCCCTAGATCCACAATCAAGTTCAACTATAAAGTAGGGTAGGCGTGGGTCCCGTGAGTGATAAGAGATCTAGAGCTCAGAGCTTAGAGCCAGCCTGATGAGAAGGTGGTTAGTTATATTATTGAGTAGGGTTCGGAACCTACATGGGTCGCTACTCACTCAGAGCCTATCGCCAAGGCTTCCCTCAGTTTCCTCGCCAAGGTTTGGTGGGCAA
The DNA here is from genome assembly GCA_000787875.1 of Solanum virginianum. NCBI lineage: Eukaryota > Viridiplantae > Streptophyta > Magnoliopsida > Solanales > Solanaceae > Solanum > Solanum virginianum. The sequence goes on from DF357608.1 coordinate 31,972, forward strand.
TTGTCTGATCACTCATCCAGCTAACACTTGCTGATAATACCTTAATACCGAAGCATATAGCACTAGTTTCCAATATCTTGGCTGTTTATAAGATTGATTGGGCTTGCCTTATTACCGAGCAAATTCACGAGGCCGCCCTGAAGAGGTCCACCTCCATCCCTTTTTTATTTCTTGATATAAAGGCTTTGTTTATAGTCAAGGTGGACAGCCTGCACTATCTAGGCTCATTGATCGAGGCCCAGTACACATTGATGTCAGCCTGATCAAGGTCGATAAGAACTTGGTGGCAATCTGGCAAGTAGAGCACCAGCCTGCTCCTATGCCTGTGATATTTACCCCTGCACCCTACAATAGGTTCCACACACCACCACCACTATTGTTTCTACTAAGGATAGGCCCCTGCAGCATGAGGCAGATGAGGAGAGGGGGCCCACAACTTCTATTCCTGCACCACAGGCCTTTGTCATCATAGGTTACTCCTACGGGATTGGTTTACATGTCTACTATATCTATACAAGCCATGGCACAAAGGTTATCTCATGTTACATCACTGTTGAATCAGCTTGTTCAGCAAATTAGGCCATGGATCAGCCAAGCGATTTTAGACTTAGAGGATCACATACGAGAATACATGATCACCATTATTCAGGACTGTCTTTCCATTGTGGATGCCTGTATTAACGCCTTCAAAGCAAGCGTACAACAAAGCCTGAGCATAGCTCAGCCAACAGACTTGACGACCATTCTAGAAGGAGATCCAACAGCTCTGGGCTTATATGATAGTAGCACTGTAGCACTAGTGATATTACCAGAGACCACACCCTTTGTGCCGGTGGTAAATCTTTTTGCTTTTAATGAGGCTATCAAGTCATCCCATGAGAAGTGACCCTGCATAGATGATGAGGTGGATGTCATATGCTCATGTTCGGTGCTTATAGAGTAGGAAGAGCTTGGGCTTGTATTGAGAGAGTCGAGACAAGAGGAGGAGAGATGACAGACATAAGATCTTATGAGGGTGAGAGGTGCTGGCCCCTCAAGATAGAGTATTAACACTAATAAGGCCACCACACAGGATAAGGGTCTTCTAACTCAGCCACAGACTGGAGCTTAGGTGCCCAGGTATGATTTTTGACCCCTTATACTTTGGTTTTCTTTGATAGTGTGCATTAGGGACAATACACCTCTTTTTTGATGGGGTATAGGTAGTTATGAGCCTTAGCGAAGCTTGAGTAACTTGGGTCCATAACTATCCTAATTGTTGTTCTTAGAGTTTTCTTGCATGTGTTCTTTTTCCCCATGGACACTTACTTTCTATTGAACCAGCATGTTTAGGATGTTTTAGGTAGTATTGGTAGTATATAGTACTAATACACGTGGTATATTATATGTTTTTCTGTTTTGTTTAAAAAATGATGCCCACCAAAATTTTCATTACTTAGTTTAGATAGCAACCATGTATATTTAGGTGTGTTGACAATGCTTGTCATAATAAGTGAGGATAAATTGAGATAAAAGCATGATCTGAGAAGTCTTTTGTTGATAATATAGTCAGTACCATATGAGTGTGAGCTTAAATTGCTAAATTCATATGTTATGTGATAATTCAAAACTTGTCTTGTTACTCTAAGTTAGATTGTAGATTGATTGGATTAGGAAAGGATCTTATGTTATTATTCTTAAAAGCCCATTTAGCTTCAATTACCAACAAAAATTGTAGTGTGTCCCTTTTTCCTAATGTTGTGAGCCTAACATGCACCTATTCTTTTCAAACACCTAATTAACTTAGCCTTGTTAGTTGTAAAATCATGAAATTGGCACTAGTCCTTCCTCAAACATTTTGCACCTTGACTGAGGTAAAAAGTCTAAGTTGAGGGTAGCTACCAAAAGTGGCACTGGTTCTGAGGATAGATAATATGCACCTCAACTCAGGACAAAAGCATAAGTTGAGGGCGGTTGGTGTAAGGGTGAAACACAAAAACAAGGGGGAAGCTAGTAATACAGAGAAAAGGAGATAAATCATGTACTGGGTGCAAGCAAAATAAGTGATGCCTTCGCTATGTGTTAAAAAAGAAAAATGAAGTGTAAATGCTAGGGAAAAAGCTGAAAAATAAAAAGAAAGCACCCAAAAAAAGTTTGAAATATGAGAAAGGGAGAGTTACATGAAAACTCACAGTGTTGGTAGGGCAAAAGTTTAGGAAAACAAGTTGTCAATGAGGTCCTTTAGTCACTATGATTCCCATAATACCACACCAAAGCCCCATGAGCCATGTTACAAGCCTATAATATCCTAAAGTGTTCCTCGTCCAAGTAGTTCAAGGTCTTAGTCATGTGTATAGGGGCAAAGGGCATGATACATGTATATCATTTGTGAGGTTAAGTGATTTTTCATAGTACCAAGGTTATACATGAAAACATCATTGAGAGTGAGATATGAGACTTCTTTCTGTGAGGACACTTGCATTGCATTGTTACCATTAGACTTATTCAGTGATTGTGGATTGTTGATAGTACCTCACTTATCATAGTTGTGTTGCCACATGCACTAGTTTGTATTGGCTTGCTAGATAGCTATCTGATTCTATTTTGAAAAAGTGGTGTGGGTATCTGAGTTTAAGATTGATGTGATGTATGGCATTGGGTTGAGATCTGTGTGTTACAGTATTACTTATATAGATTGAGTCCATTGCTTGAGGACAAGGAATAATTTTATGTTGAGTGTGTTGATGTACTGTCAAAATATAACATTTTTATGCTTAAAAAATGGAATCACTGTAAGAAAATAGGTCTTGAACGAGGGGAAATTCCGTCGCAAAAAGTATTAATCCGGTCGTTATTAGTCAATAACGACTGGAAAAAATCCCATCATTATCGGTCGTTAAAAGCTCCGTCGTTAAAATCTTTAACAAAGAAAAAAATTCGATCATTAAAAAAGCTTTAACGATGACAAAAATCTGGTCGTTATACCTCTTTTTAGCAACTAGATTTTTCTTTCACTAATTGATATTCTAGTTATTAAAAAACAGGCAAGCCCGATTTACTACCGGGGAAGGGCCCGACCGCCAGGATCTATTTTACGTAGCCTTACCTTGCATTTGTGCCAAATGAAGTTACCAAGGTTTAAACTCGTGACCTTCTGGTCACATGACAACAACTTTACTAGTTACTCCAAGACTCCCTTTAGTTCTAGTTATTAAAACCTTAATTATAATCACAAATCAGATCAGCAAAAGTGCATACACACACACACATACAAATACATACACATATGAAAACATACAAATTGATTATATTCATATTAAATTTCATAGTTAACTAGAAAGAATGATATTGCGTAACGTTACAAAAATATAGGCATACAAATTGTATGATATTATATTTTTAAAACAATTTCTTAAATATGAAATTCTTTCTTCCTGTGCTTCAAAAATTTTCCGTTGCTTATACTTCTTTACACTTTCTCTGGGGATGAGGTAGTAAAATAAAAATTAGAATATCTTGAAACAATTTTTGAAATATGAAATTCATTCTTCAAGTGCAAAAAAAATGTTCATTGCTTATACTTCTTTACACTTTCTTTGAGGATGAGTTCTTCAATTAAAATGCATGATTTGTCAAAAGAAAAGTAGAAAATTTTCATGTAAGGTTATTATTAACACTCCTAATAGCTATTATCTTCTTTTTTCATTTTCACAAAATCAAAGATTAGCTACAATGAAATATAAAATTTATTTTTGTTCTCACAACCAAATAAAAAGAAAGTTGGGATTTCTAGTTCTAGACATAAAGTTGTTTATTTTGTATTTTGCACCTTATGTTATAGACTTTTTGTACATTGTTTCATGGATAAACCTCCAACATCTTTTAGTTTCACTTTTTATACTAATAGCATTCACTTAATATAAATAATTTAATATCATTAAAATATTATGAGATATGGATCAATTATATCATCTTAAATTTTAAATAATTACAAATATTATGATTTCTTAATTAATTTAGTAATTGATTATATGTCATGTAAACCTTTTTAAATTTTCTATTTGTAAAATTTCACTTTATACTTTTCTAACTCAAACGAATGGTTTTTCTTTGTATACACTTGTTAGTTTCACAACCAATAATGAAAATAAAAAACTCGACACAATATATTTATTTTTATTAGAAGAAACATTATTACTAAATATTGATTCTTAAGTCTATTGATCGAGGTAATTTGCAACTGGAGAAACATTTATCCTCTTGAGAAAATTACTTACTACCAATTAATTTATATAACTTTTCAACCTTAAATTAATCTCATAAGCTCATAATTATATATTCAATATTATTATTCTATTTTTAATTATTTGTTTCATTACAAATTTTTGTTTTGACCTACTTCATCTTGCATCTTTAAAAAGGTCAAGTAAAAATGAATAAACTTTCTCTCAAAATAAAAACATATATACAAACTATATCAAGAAAATATTTTTGTTAAAAAAATTATAACTAAATACTTTTATAATATTTAAAAGTTTATATAATTGACTATAATAAGAATGATAGATAGAGTTATTAGAAAATAATATATTAATAATTTTTTATATTGTTTAATTATAAAATAAACAAAATTATAACAGATGGAGGATTCTTATCAGAATGAAGGAATGATTAATAAAACACCACTTGTTATGCTTATAATATGATTTGGTCATATCTCTTTGCAGTCATATTAATTAAAATATATTTTTATACTAACTTATATATTTTAATGATAGGATGTTATGTTTTTCAATGCTCAAATTTACCCCCTTGTTAGTGTTGGATTAAAATTTATCTTTAATGATCGAATTAAATTTGGTCGCTAAAAGTGTATTTATAATGACCAGAAAAATATTTGATCGCTATAAGTGTATTTATAATGATTGGAAAAAAAATTTGATCGCTATAAGTATATTTATAACGACCAGAAAAAAGTTGGTCGCTATAAGTATATTTATATTGATCGGAAAAATTTGGTCACTATAAATCTATTTTTAATGACCGGATTTATTTTCCTTCGTTAAGAAATGATCGTTAAAAGTCTTTTTTCTTGTAGTGAATTTTGTGTGTTCTCACTGTGATGTTAGTTGGTTTTATGTGCTTTTGTGTTATATTTGCAAGATTCGGGGTTGGCCTTGATTTTCTGAAGAAAGTACAAAAGTTGCTAATTTTGATGCAATATGAGACCATTTATGGGCCTTAGTTCACTCTACGGGCCATGAAGTGGGTTTTGTGGACAATTTCAGAGAGTGGCTGATTTTCTGAAGTCGTTCTATGAATATGCAGACGGGTCATAGATTGGTTTACAAGACGTAGAACATGCTTCGTTCCCTAAGGATCAAAGATAAAGGACTTTCTAAAGATTCATCAGACGAAACCCCTTTACGTGTTGTAAACCACTTTACGGGTCATAGAAGGGTATCATAGACCAGAAGCCCAATTTTCCAGTAGCATTGTATGAGATCCTAATTATAGGCCGTGGAATTGAATACGACTCGTAAACATGTTCATTAGATGTGTCGACCCAACTATCCTATTGGGTTTAGGAATTTTATTTTAAATATTATAAATAGGTCTTTTAGGTTATTATATAGATAGTACACAGAGAACTTGACAATTAGAGAGAAACAATAGTGTGGTTGAGGAAAGATAAAATTGGAGAGTTTTGAGAAACACTTGTACTTTGATTTCATCTTTAATCTTATAATTCTCTTTGAAGTTGCATTTTCTTGTTCTTAATTCAATTGTGTGAGTGCTCTATTATGTTATTCTAATTCATAAGTCTTACATCTACACAAATCATGTGTAGCTAACTCCACAACTAGGGTTGTGGGAATCATGAAGAACTAACAATGTAAAACCAAATAAATTTTAATTTCTTGAAAGTGTGCATGTATGTATTAATTAAATCTCTTCGTTTTACATATTTTCTTGAAGTGACCAATATTACAACCTGCCTAGTGTTACTGATTGAACCGAGGTAGTAATGAATTGGAAAAGAGATTAATTACCAGGATTAGATTTATGTGTTCTCGTCTAATCGACCGAACTGGGCCAAGAAGAGGTTGTAGTGGGACTAATAAGTAAGGATTAGTAATGCACACTACTGAGATGGGCCAATAGTCATGTAGTGAAATTCGCCTCTCGTCTGTACCAAAGGGTTTGTGCAATTAACTTACCATCCTACATACTACACACTAGAAACAAATTAGGTTATCAGGTGGTACTATGTTAGGGAATCATGGGGAACACAATGCCCTAGTTTCTATCCATATTGAGTCAACTCTTGTCTTAGTTAGGTTACTTTTCTATTGATTATTACAACCCCTTTCCCTTTGGGGAAGTAAGTTGGTTAATCACCCAAATTGCACTAATCTACTTCTCTTAAGTCTGCATATTTCCTTTGGTTCTATCCTATCCTTGGTTAGATTCTATTTCTTGATAACGACCGCTTTATCCTAAAAAATGAGGTAGAACTTGGGCGACATCACAATGTCCCTTTAATGTTTGATTTGGGCATGAGTAATTTAAATTATGATTTGAATGTTGATTTTACTTATGAATTAGCATGAATTTCATATTTAATTATTGATTTTACATTGAATCTATATTACCATTACTATTCACATATCATTCATAACGTATGCATTCATAAGATTTGGATTTTGATGAAAATGAAATAGTGGGTAAAGCTCATTTATATGTTTATGACAAGAATGTGATCATATAAATATCAATGAAATTTGGCTCATTGAGCATATTGGGTGTTTACACCTCATTCGGATATTGTGAATAGGCTATTCCTATGCATAAAATTTATGATAAGAAATGTGATTTGGCATTTGAGCATAAGTAAGAATTACTATGAATGATGTTTGACTTTTAAGCATAAGTATGCACTAAAATGACTTGCATCTCTTTTTATTGGATGTATACATATATGTATTCTCGTATGATGATGATTTAGCACCGATAGATTGGGGGCATTAGGGATATCTCCAAGGGTCCTCTCCCTTTCCTTGAACTATATGTCAGCATAGGTATATGTATATAGTAACCCTCATTGAAAAGAGAGGCTCGTAAGGGGTTACAACATTTATATGATATGATAAATTGTGAAAATCTTATTTGAAATAGGAGACCAATAAGGAAGGTCACCTCTCGAAAATGGGAAGCTCATAAGGAGAAGTGTGATTTACCTTTGGCAAGTAGACCACCTTTTTTTTCATTGTAAGGATAAAATCAAGATTCCAAGTAATAGCTCGCTTGGTCTTATGTATCTTTTAAGGTCTCATCGCCTCTTATATAAATATTATGCATTTCACGTATCACGAATTTCATGGCATATTAGTATATACTCTTCTTTTAATATATCTCTTTCTACATTATGTGCCATTGTCATCTAACATCGAATGCAGGTTTGGTAAGTCATATGCACTATATGCCCGCATACTTAGCACATTCAAATGTACTAACGCATACTTTTTCCTACATGATCTATCCATGTAGGGATCGAGGACTACTTTCATCCACCATATGATATCTAGCTTGGATCTTGAGATTCACTTGTTGTTGTGAGTCCCATCTTCCAAGGTCCAACCATCATTCCTATACATATGGTGCTTTGTTTATATTACTTACATTTGAGGGTGAGCCCGGGATATGTCTTTGCCCCCGTCCTATCTTATGACTAGAGGCATTGTTTGACATCTTGTAAACTCTATTACGTTTATATGCAAAGTGTTGTATTTGGAGATTTTGCTTATGGATTTGGCTACCTATTGGATATTGTTAGGTTGATTGGCTATTAGTATTATGATATGTTGATATGTTATGATGTGAAGGATCCTAGGTCCCGAATTGCCCCCATAGAGTGAGTTATTCTTACCCACCTCTTAGTATCTCTGTACTACATGCTATGTGAATCCATGTTACTCTCTTTCCCTATGACATCTCCATAGCATGAGTCCTAATTTCCTGTCCCATAGAACTATGTGTTTACTATTTGTTTACACTTTTGCACCAATGTTGTCAATATGGATACTTTGAGGCTTCTTTGGGGACTCTCGGGTTCCTATTAGCCATGTCACTCCTAGTCCCTAGGTCCAAGTCGCGACAGTGACAGTGTAGCTTCTCTGTGCTACATTTTGGGCTTTACTCACTTAGTAAATGGGATGAAGAATCTTATCTTTGCACTGTCACAAAACCACACGAAGTGTAACCCCACTTGCATCACACGTAATCTCGAAGGGCTTAGTCCAATCTGGAGCAACTGTGATAGGCACTGATAGCAACCTGTACTTCAACCTCTCGAATGCTTTCAAACGTGTATAATCAAACATGAACTTAGCATATTTCTCAAGTAGCTTGCACAAGGGATATACAATCTTTCAGAAGTCCTTTATGAACCGTCTGTAGAAGCCTACATGACTAAGAAACTTCTCACACTTTTAATAGATAGAGGTTGAAAAAGTTTCTCAAGAACCTCACCTTTAGCTTTATCAATTTCTATACCTTTGATGGAGATTCTGTGTCCTAACACAATGTCTTTCTTCACCATGAAGTGATACTTTTTTCAATTCAGAACAAGATGACATTCTTCACATCTCTGAAGTACATCGTGCAAGCAATCCTCAAATGAATCTCTAACCATACTGAAGTTGTCCATAAACACCTCAATAGTGCCCCCTACATATCTGAGAAGATAGATATCATGCAGCTCTAAAATAGGCCTGGTGCGTTACACAATTTGAATGTCATCCTTTTGAATATGAACGTGCCATAAGGACATGTAAAGGTCATATTCTCTTGGTCCTATGGAGCAATAGATATCTCATAGTAGCCTGAATAATCATCAAGAGAATAGTATCAGCCCTTTCCCACCAAGTGATCTAGCGTCTGTTCAATGAATGGCATAGGGAAATAATCTTTCTCTGTTGACGCATTAAGTTTGTGATAGTCCACACAAACCCTCCAACATATGAAGGTCTTATGGGAATTAACTCATTTATAGCATTTGAGACCAGATTGATACCTCCCTTCTTTGGAACACGAACTCACCCATTCATTGTCAGTGATAAGATATATCACACCTCATATTTAAAAGAGGTTGACAATAAGTTCTTTCAAAATTACTATTTGCCCCTCTATTAGAGGTGTTCCAGAAATGTCTACGTTCGAGTAAATAGCTCTATGAATGGATGGATCGGATTGACTTGGAAAATAGAAAGATTTGTACAAGTTATATATTTTCTCACCACTTTGTGAAAAATTATTAGGTATGAATATGTTAGATACCTGTGACTCGATTGGTGAAATAGTATCTCTTTCCCCAAAAAGTATGTTTTTTTACCGATGCACAAATAAAATATTTTGTTGCGAATGAACAAGATATTGAGAAATTGTCCATAGATAAAATTCAAATTATTGATACGGGCCTTTTCCACAGAAAAGGGGAATCTTGTGTTCTAATAGAAGCAAAAGTGATGTGGATTATTCAAGAATTAAAGTTGATTTGCTTTATAAAAAGAAGATATCAATGAACTTCTATGAAATGATTTCACGGGATTCAGCCAATTGACTTGATTGTGGAATATCATTGAGAAATAGGAATCCTAGTTATCAAACAATTTCCTGCGATTATTTCGAGTATTGAATGAGTCAATCATATACTTTGGTATCTTATTGAACAAAAATGGTGACATTGTTCCTCTATTGATCAAGAATTTTGAATTTTAGGAAGTATCATGATCGTCCAATAAGAAGGGTTTCAATTATTTCAAATGAACAATTTGAAGACCTATTGATTCTAACAATTGATTGCAGAGTTGATCATTCGGACCTTTCAATTCATATATAGAGATCTCAGACCTATGAATGGGGATATTTTTGAAACTCGCACAGAAAAAAAGTGAGTTAGACAAAAATAAAAGCAACTTGGACAAAAAAAGAAGTGACTTGGACAAAAAGAAAAGAAGTGACTTAGACTACTCTTTTTTGTTGATAACCTCAGACCAATCAATCGAATATTGATTAATATGTAGTCGATCGAACACTAATTGAAAATGGCTTTTTTGCTATGAAATGGACTGTTCCAAATGTTCCTAGAAATTCTTGCTCCCACTGGACCATTTGTATCTATATGCATCAAGATCTCGATTCATGGATCTCTCGATTTGAGAAATCAAAATAAGAGGCTCGAACCATTTCTTCTAACTTCTTTTCAAATTCAATAAATATTGGTTGATCATATATTTTACTATAGTTCTATGATTCAGAGTATCCTTTCCTATTTGATCCCTTTGAATTTCACGGTAGAACTAATAAATATCCCTAGCCTCATTTAATAATTGTTTTCGATCCAATCTGCAGGAATCAATAGAAAAGGCAAATCCCTTATGATACACCAGATCCAACTCGGTTAGTGATAAAATGAATAGATCTGCCATTTCTTAAAATCTCTCTTCTGATGCAAAATCATAGTGTGATGTGTATCCTCCTCTGTTCCGATCATGGAATAGATGAAATAAATCAAAAAATAGACTTTTGTTCAAGAATGAAATCTTATTGGAACTGTCCATATCCGGTTCATCCTTCGAAACTATATCACATCCCGGATCTGATGAAATAGGATGAATTGAGATGGTATTTTGTAAATACGTAATTATCTTAAATATATTAACCATTTCTTTATTTTTCGATTACCTAGAAAGAAATATCCTGTTGTTTCTTCAATAATTTCTGATCTCTAGTGGATCTCTCAGTAGGACTCGAACCCAGATGAAGTTTTGACCATCTATCAGAGAAAAAAGAATGAATGGATCTTGTAGGATTCCCAAGGAATTCTTTGATTTCTTCTAGAAATAGATGATTAATCATCTACTTCTCACATTCCGTGAATAGCCGGACATTGAGGAATATCCAGAAAGGCATTTCAGAAATCGATCAGATTCTATCATTTTTGTTACGTTTAAAGAAAGGAAGGATCCCAAAGAATTGATATTTCTTTTCATTATTGAATCTCTCTTTGATTAATCAATATGTGATATTTCGAATTCTCATTACTAATGGAATCCAAATGATCTCTGGATTTATCAGAAGATCCTTTCAGTTGGCTAGAATCCATTACTTGAACTGCTACTACAAAGAGTATGAATTGGGTCGAACTCTTCTTTGTTGTCAAGGTAATATGGACTGCTACTACAAAGAGTATTACACCCTTGATTTCTGGGTCCAATGAGTATATCAATCCTTTCAGTTGATATATGGAATGCTACTACAAAGAGTATTACACCCTTGATTGTGAAATATCTATTATTTGTTGAACCCTGTGAATTTTGTGAAAGCAGATACTCTAAATTCAGGGGTAAAAGAGTTTTAGAAAACGTTCTTAGTGGAAAAAATGTGAATGAAGGATCCTAGTGAATTGAATCCATGAATCTAAGAAATTGTGAGAATTCTTGATCTCTCTCAATATCTCTCTCAATCCAAAAATCTAGGATTTGAATTGATGTCATCTTATTGATTCCTCCTAAATTGCATTGATTTATCCTAAATATTTCATTTCACTTAGAATTTGGTTATTCACTATGTATGAGGATCCCCGCTAAGCATCCATGGCTGAATGGTCAAAGTGCCTAACTCATAATTGACGAATTCATAGGTTCAATTCCTACTGGATGCATGCCAATGGGACCCTCTAATAAGTCTATTGGAATTGGCTCTATATCAATAGAATCTCATCATCCATACATAACAAATTGATGTGGTATATTCATATCATATTATATGAACAGTAAGAACTAGCATTCTTATTAAGACTATAACTCATACGGAAGAAAATTGATTTATGGATGGAATCAAATATGCAATATTTTCAGACAAAAGTATTCAGTTATTGCAGAAAAATCAATATATTTCTAATGTCGAATCAGAATCAACTAGGACAGAAATAAAGCATTGGGTCAAACTCTTCTTTGTTGTCAAGGTAATAGCTATGAATTGTCATCTACCTCCGAGAAAGATAGAAGAATGGGACCTATTATGGGACATATAATGTATTATAGATGTATGATTATTACGCTTCAACCAGGTTATTCTATTCCACCTCTTCGAAAGAAAAGAACTTAAATAAAAATACTTAATAGCAGGGTGATACATTTATACAAAACATCTACCCCGAGCACACGCAATGAAACTGTAGACAGTCAAGTGAAATTCAATCCACAAAATAATTTGATCTATGAACAGTATCGTTGTGATACAGGTCGTAATGCCAGAGAAATCATTATCGCAAGGCATAGAGGGGGAGGTCATAAGCGTCTATATCGTAAAATTAATTTTTGACGGAATGAAAAATACATATATGGTATAATCATAACCATAGAACATGACCCTAATTGAAATGTATACATTTGTCTCATACACTATGGGGATGGTGAGAAGAGATATATTTTACATCCCGAAGGGGCTATAATTGGAGATTAGTAGTTCCTCATATTAAATTATTGACTCAAGAGATATAGTAATATGGAGAAGACAAAATTGTTTCAAGCACTGACAGAACCGGAAGCATCCCTTCTTTCAAAGAGAGGAGGACGGGTTATTCACATTTTATTTGATGGTTAGAGGTGAATTAAAAGTTAAGTAATGTGAATTCTAAAGATTCCTCGGGTGAAAAATAGAGATGTCTCCTACGTTACCTATAATATGTGGAAGTATTTACATAATTTTATAGAGTCATTCGGTCTTAATGCTACATGAAGAACATAAACCAAATGAAGGAACGGGAAGACCCAGGATATAGAAGATAATAACATGAGTGATTCGGCAAATTTTGATTCATATATATATCCACCCATATAGTACTTCATTCTACAATATAGATATCCAGAAAGTTGTATACTTTGAAAAAGCTTGTACAGTTTGGAAGGGGTTTTGATTAATCAAAAGAAGAATCTACTTCAACCGATATGCCCTTAGGCACGGCCATACATAACATAGAAATCACACTTGGAAAGGGTGGACAATTAGGGAACCTTGTCATAGGACTTCTCGAGATCAATAAACACCATATGAAGGTTCTTCTTTCTTTCCACTTGAAAAGGATGGACAATTAGCTAGAGCAGAGGGTGCTATACCAAAACTGATTGCAAAAGAGGGGAAATAGGCCAAACTAAAATTACCTTCTAGAGAGATCTATTTGATATCAAAAAATTACTCAGCAACAGTCGGACAAGTGGGGAATGTTGGGGTGAACCTGAAAAGTTTGGGTAGAGTCAGATCTAAGAGTTGGCTAGGTAAGCATCCTACAGTTAGAGGAGTAGTTATGAACCCTGTAGACCATCCCCATAGGGGTGGTGAAGGGAGAGCCCTAATTGGTAGAAAAAATCCCACATGCCCTTGGATTTATCCTACACTTGGAAGAAGAAGTAGAAAAAGGAATAAATATAGTGATAATTTGATTATTCGTCGCTGTAGTAAATAGGAGAGAAAATCAAATTGAATTCTTCATTTTTACAAAAACAAATAGGAATAAGATTGTGACATGTTCACTAAAAAAATCCCTTTGTAGTTAATCATTTATTAAAAAAAATTGATAAGACTAACACAAAAGCAGAAAAAGAAATAATCATAACTTGATCTCGGGTATCTACCATTATACCCACAATGATCGGTCATACTATTGTTATTCATAATGAAAAAGAGCATTTGCCTATTTATATAACAGATAGTATGGTAGGTCACAAATTGAGAGAATTTGCACCTACATTAAATTTTAGAAGACATGCAAAAAGCGATAATAGATCCCAACAACAACAACAACAACATACCCAGTAGAATCCCACGAGTGGGGTCTAGGGAGGGTAGGATGTATACAGATCTTACCACTACCTCATAGAAGTAGAGAGGTTGTTTCCTGGGAACCCTTGTCTCAAAAACCCATTGGCAGAATAAACTAGATATGACATAAAAGTAAAAAGGAGGGAACAGGGAAACACGACTAATACCAAAGCACATGACAATACGTACATGTATACCCTGACCCTTCTATGTAGTTTCTAAAACCAATCTCTCGCATCTCCTAACAGGAGCATCAGTACACCTTCTCTACACATGTCCAAACCATCGTAGTCTCACTTCTCTCATCTTATCAGCCATCGGAGCCACCTTTAGCTTTTTCCAAATGGTCTCATTCCTGACCTTGTCACTCCTAGTGTGGCCACACATCCATCTCAACATTCTCATCTCTGGAACATGCATCTTCTGGACATGTGTATTTTTTATTAGCCAACACTCCACCCCATACAGCAAAGATGGTCTAACCACCACTCTATAAAACTTACCTTTGAGTTTAGGGGGTATCTTCTTATCACACAATACTCCAGATGTGAGCCTCCATTTAGTCTATGTTGCTCCAATACTATGTGTGACATCATCATCGATATCGCCAGTATTCTGGATAATGGACCATAGATACTTAAAGTTTTCCCTTTTGGGGATAGGTTGAGTAGCAAGATTCACATCAAAGTTTGATTCGACCCTCTCAACACTGAATCTGCACTCCAAGTATTCAGTTTTAGTCCTACTCAATTTGAATCCTTTGGATTCCAAGGCATGCCTCCAAGCCTCCAACCTATCATTAACTTTAGTCTGAGTCTCATCAATCAGTACAATGTCATCAGCAATAGTACTTCCAAAGCGTGCCTCCAAGCCTCCAACCTATCATTAACTTTAGTCTGAGTCTCATCAATCAGTACAATGTCATCAGCAAATAACATACACCATGGTACCTCCTCCTAGGTAGAGCGCGTCAGTTCATCCATCACCAAGGCAAACAAGAAAGGACTCAACACAGATCCTTTACTCCTCCTAGGTAGAGCGCGTCAGTTCATCCATCACCAAGGCAAACAAGAAAGGACTTAACACAGATCCTTGATGGAGTCCCATCTCAATAGGAAAATAATCTGAGTCTCTTCCCACAGTTCTTACCCGAGTTTTGGCTCCATCGTACATGTCCTTAATTGCCCTGATATAAGCCATTGGGATACCTTTTACCTCTAAACACCTCTATAAGACATCCCTAGGGACTTTGTCGTATGCCTTCTCGAGATCAATAAACACCATATGAAGGTTCTTCTTTCTTTCCCTATACTTCTCCACTAACCTCCGAACAAGGTGGATTGCTTCAGTAGTCGACCGCCCCGACATGAATCCAAACTAGTTCTCCAAGATAGATACTACTCTTCACACCCTCATCTCCACTACTCTCCTAGACCTTCATCGTGTGGCTCAACAACTTGATACCCCTGTAATTATTACAGTTTTGAATATCTCCTTTATTATTGTATAATGGAACCATTGTACTCTTCCTCCATTCATCAGGCATCTAGGCAGTCTTCATAATTGTATTAAACAATCTAGTCAACCACTCTATGCCATCCTTGACCATGTACTTCCAAAAGTCTACTGGAATCTCATCGGGGCCGATCACCCTCCCCCTCTTCATCCTACTAATAGCCCGTCTTACCTCCTCAACTTCCAAAAGTCTACTGGAATCTCATCGGGGCCGATCACCCTCCCCCTCTTCATCATACTAATAGCCCGTCTTACCTCCACAACTCTGAACCACCTGCAATAGTCAATATCACAATGGTTTTTGGAGTGAGCCAACTTACCCAGGTCAATATCCCTATCTTATTTTCATGTAAGAGTTTATAAAAATAAGCTTGCCACCTTAATTTAATGGAAGTGTCATCCACCAACACCTCGCCCTCGTCGTCCTTGATGCACTTCACTTGGTCCAAGTCGCGAGCTTTTCTTTCCCTTACTTTAGCGAGCCTGTACAATCTCTTGTCCCCACCTTTATCACTTAGTTCCTCATAAAGGCGCTCAAACGCTGCTGACTTCGCAATTGTCACCGCCATCTTTGCCTCCATATCCATCACTAACAGCCTATGTTGAGCGGAAATATTTTCACTTAGAATAACCTTGCAATTCTTACATAGACTTCTATCACCTTTTTGGTGAAGCAGATAATCTATCTGAGTCTTAGCTGCAGCAGTGCGGAAGGTAATTAAGTGGTTTTCCCTCTTTGGGAAACACAAGTTAGCAATCACTAACTCAAAGGTTTTGGCAAAATCCAAGATAGACGTCCCACTTCCATTCCTCTCCCCAAAACCAAAGCCTCCATAAACATCTTTAAACCCACTAGAAGTTGCCCTGATATGCCCATTAAAGTCACCGCCAATGAAGATTTTTTCCGTCTCTGGTATTCCTTGCACAACCCCATCCAGATCCTCCCAAAAGAGCCTTTTAAACTCCTTATCTAGGCCTACTTGGGGTGCATAGGCACTAACTACGTTCACTACATGTCTACCAACCATGAGTTTGATAAATATTATCCTATCATTAACCCTCCTAACCTCAACCATGTAGTCCCTAAGACTCTCGTCGACAAAGATACCTACCCCATTTCTATTCCTAGAACCACCCGAGTACCACAACTTAAACCTATCCATGTCCTGAGCTTTGGCACCTACCCATCTAGTCTCCTAGACACACGTTATATTAATACGTCTCCTTTTAAAACTTTTTACTAATTCTATGGACTTTCTAGTTAGTGACCCTATATTCCACGATACTACCCTTAACTTACATAATCTTGTGGCCCTCTTGCCACCCCTACCCCTTACCTTCGACCCCAACTGATGGCATGACCCTAGTCTACCATTATCTACTGACGCCACTATGCTACAACACTGATACTCCCTACGAACAAGAAAATAATAGCAACAAACTAGTCACGAACAGGACTATGCAACAATAATACACAAGTGCTAAGTAATTTTTTCAACATACAATATGTTAAGTAATATATATACAGCAATATACACCAATAGTATATGATAATATATAGCAAAATCAATAAAAGGCACAATACTCAACAATCAACAATAATCCAATATGCTACAGCAGTATGTAAGGATATGTAAGTAGGAATGTTCAAGAAATATGCAATAAAAAGAGATATCCAGCGCTATGTATGCAAAAATATACAATATTCACTAAAACAATTGTAAGATCAAACAACAAGATCAGTAAGTAGTTCAGATTCAATTAATATCTGAGAAATAATCAATAATCAATTACTCAATAATCAATAATGTTATTAGTATTACAGTCAGGAAAGTAATAAACATAGAAGAGTTTGGGGGGTATCACTTGGAATCGGAGAAGATCTCGTCAGAACCTATTGCCCACTAGAAACTCGAAAGCTGATCGAACTTTTGACAGAAAGGTTGATAGATCTGTTGCTTGCCGAAAAAGAGATTAGCAGTAGCAGCAGCCGATGGCAAGTAGAAGAAAAAGCAGTAGACAGATTGATCAGATTTGTTGCTCGCTGGAAAGGAGACCAGCAGCAGCAGCCGATGGCGACAAAACAACAGAGCAAAAGAAGAAGTAGTAGAGGGAGAGAAGAGGATGCAGCAGCAGAAGAAGGAGGAGGAGGAGGAGGAGGAGGAGGAGGAGGAGGAGGAGGAGGAGAAGAAGAAGAAGAAGAAGAAGAAGAAGAAGAAGAAGAAGAAGAAGAAGAAGAGTTCTCTTATCCGGCAAGGGTTTGACGGAGATCGAAAAGAGTTTTCCGGCCAAGAGAGTACGAACCCTTGCCGAAATAGATCCCATTATTAATATTAATAAAAAAATCAAGATACTTATGATTCAATAGTAGGAGGTGAACCTTATGCTAAAGAAGAAAAAAACATAAGTATATGCTTTAGGTGAACATATATCTATGTCTGCTGACAAAGCACGAAGAGTAATTGATCAAATTCATGGACGTTCCTATGAGGAAACACTTATGATACAAGAAATCATATCCTATCGAGCATCTTATGCTATTTTGAAATTGGTTTATCCTGCAGCAAATGCTAGTTACAATCTGGGTTCCAACGAAATTAATTAAGTTATTAGTAAAGCCGAAGTCAATGAAAGTACTATTGTGAAGAAATTGAAACCTCGAGCTCGAGGACATAGTTTTTTGATAAAAAGATTGACCTGTCATATAACTATTGTAATGAAAGTTATATCTTTAGATGATGAATATTGCGAGATGTATTCGTTAAAAAAATGAGATGAAAAAGATATCTACAGCTATGACGTATCGTGATATGTATAATAGTGGGGGATTATGGGACAAAAAATAAATCCACTTGGTTTTAGACTGGCTACAACCCAAGGTCATCATTCCATTTGGTTTTCACAACCTATTTATTCTGAAGGTTTACAAGAAGATAAAAAAAATAAAAGATTTTATCAAGAATTGTGTGCAAAAGAATATGAGAACGTCCTCTGGCATCGAGCAAATTGCACATAAAGAGATTCAAAAAAGAATAGATTTGATCCAGGTCATAATCTTTATGGGATTCCCAAAATTATTAATAGAAATTTGATCACGCGAAATCGAAGAATTACAAATGACCTTACAAAAAGAATTTAATTTTCTAAACCAAAAACTAAATATTGTTGTCACAAGAATTGGAAAACCTTACGAAAATCCTAATATTCTTGCAGAATTTATAGCTAGATAATTAAAGAATAGATTTTCATTTTGAAAAGCAATAAAAAAAGGCTATTGAATTAAAGAAGAGGCATTAAATTGGGGTTTATCGGGACCAATGCTACGAGTATGCAGAATAGAATGGGATCTTCGTAAAGTTGGAAGAATTGATAGTCTCTATTTCTGTTGTATCAATTATCACTTCAATGATAAACTTCTCCCATAATGATATATTCTACCTAATAATATTAGCCAATTTCATTCTTTTAACTAACTAAGGAAGAATTTGTAAATTGATAAACCTTGTGGGCGAATTTTCCATCTCCAAGGGAAAATGCTCTGATCTCCTATCAGAAAATTCTCAATTCTTCTTTTGGGGCTTCAACTCTCATATAAAGTTCTTATTTCGATAATTCAAAAGTTGAAAAAGGTTTTTTACTAATAAACTCATATTCAAAATTATTCCATTCAGGATCTTTTAATTTGTCAAAATGTCAAATTTCTAAATTTTCGTAAGGCTCTCCTGGAATTCCTTCCAGAGCCTGTTGAATAATCCTTATGGATTCTGTCATTTCATTGATTCATACTAAATAATGAGCTAATGAATCCCATTCTCCTTGCCATTGAACCTGCCAATCAAATTCATCGTAACACTCATAATGATCAACTTTATGAAGATCCCATTCTATTCCGAAAGCTCATAATATTGGTGCTGATAAACCCCAATTTAATGCCTATTCTCTTCCAATAATTCCTACGGCTTCAACTCATTCTAAAAAAATTAGATTCCGGATAATAAGTTTTTGATACTCAGTAACCTCTGTTAAAAAATAATCACAAAAATCCAAATATTTATCTCTCCAGCCATAGGGTAGATCAGCAGCCACTCCTCCAATACAAAATAATTATGCATCATTTGTATACCAGTGGCCGCTTCGAATTAGTCATATATCAATTCTCTTTCTTGAAAAATATAGAGGAAATGGGTTTGCGGACTAATATCCGCTAATAAAAGGACCAAGCCATAATAAATGAGAAGCTATCTGACTCAACTCTAATATAATGACTCTGATATAGCTAGCCCTTTTAGGTACTTGAATATTGCCTAATTTTTCAGGTCCATTTATGGTTATTGCTTCTGTGAACATAGTAGCTAAATAATTTCACTGTGTTACATAAGGCAAATATTGTATAATTATTCAGTTTTTGGCGATTTTCTCCATCCCTCTATGTAAATAACCCAATACTGGTTCACAGTCGACAACATCTTTACCATCTAGAGTAATGATGAGTCGAAGAACACCGTGCATTGATGGGTACTGAGGCCCCATATTGACTATCATGAGGTCTTTTTCTTGTAATTGGTGCAGTCATAAGTTTTTTAATGATTCACTCTTCCATGAATTACTGAAAGTGAAAAGAAGTTCATCAAAACTTAATCGAAACATATAAGTGAAAAGGACGTTCCTATGAGGAAACACTTACTGAAAGTGAAAAGAAGTTCATCAAAACTTAATCGAAACATATAAGTGAAAATACAATAACTCTTCAAATTAATTTAATCAAATTAATGAGTTTTTGTCTCTCGAATAGCCAATTGATTAATTAATTCTTTATAACGTACACTATTTTTTTGCCAAATAAGCTAAAACTCGTTGACATTTTCCCAAAATTTTGATTTATATATTCCATGGGATATGACTTAGCACCGAGAGGACCTTTGTAGATGTCATGGTGGCATAATTTTGTGCCACCATAGGAATGATGTTTATGTTTTACACCTTAAAGGTGTGCTAATGGATCTATTTAGCTTATATGATGGACAATCACCATGCTAGGATAGATCCTAAAAGGCTTAGTCAAATTATGGGTTCTCACCATGCTACGATAGAGCCTATAGGGTGAGG
Organism: Solanum virginianum; assembly: GCA_000787875.1. Taxonomy (NCBI): domain Eukaryota; kingdom Viridiplantae; phylum Streptophyta; class Magnoliopsida; order Solanales; family Solanaceae; genus Solanum; species Solanum virginianum. Next base: position 52,456 of record DF357608.1, read on the forward strand.
ATTGAGTTTACCTTCATAAAGTAGACTCCTCTTAGCTCAATGTAAAGAGAACATTGGGATTCTATGTAATTGTCCACATGGTCTTATAAATATTGGTTATGGTCTTATTCCCACATATGTATATTAAGGTTATAAATGGATTTATGATGCTTCTTCTCATGATTTTTAAATGGCATGTTCATGTATGTTGTGTCCTTATCAATTGTTTATGATTATGCATATTGATACTATTATGATGTATTTTGATTCATTGTATACCTACATACTTAGTATATTTTATATGCTAACGCATACTTCCTTGACTACATGACCTAACCATGTAGGGATGGACGACGAGGAGATTATTCCATATTAAGGTGGGTGTTCGGGTTCCTATGCTTGAAGATTTATTGGTGAGTTCCCACGCTTTGGGAACAAGCCCTTATGATGCTTTCCATTTTATTTATATTGAGACTTTAACCTTTAAGTTTGATGTACATCTTGAGGGTGAGCTAATAGGATATGTGCCAGACCCTGTCAAGATCCTTATATAAAGGTATGAATTGGACAAATGGACATGTGTATTTTCGTATTTTTGTTGACATCTTTTTTGCTTGCTATTTTCTCTGATATATGCTTATTTTACCTTATGATTCTTATGATATGAACATAAGGATTAGATGGGATGCCATCAGGTGTCATATTCGCCGTGTCACGGCTAGGTCCTAGGTTCAGGTCATGACAAGGACAACCCATCAATGGATCCATAATCAGTAACATTAAGTCCTTTTTTGGGGATAATAAGAAAATATTCAGTTTGAATGATTTAATTCTCTTCTACGCTGGATATGTAGTTATTGAGTTTGAGTTGTTATTTGGTCTCACTCAATTTGGTGCTCAATACTCCTCCCAAGACTCAACATGCTCATAAGACATGAAATTTCATCTAACTCAATCTATAAGTCTCATTGAACATTTGTCAACTCAATTCATCATATCAACTCAACTGTTAAAAACACTCTTTTGGGATTAGTTCATGACTCATTTAGATTCTCAAGATCGTTAAGTTCTATCAATATCGTCATCACCACTCTCACATCACAATCTTAATCACAATCAACATTCATCAAGCCAAGGCTCTAGACTAATCCTCCAAGTTCATTCATGCAAGTCTTAATAAATAAAAATCTAGGCTTTAGGCATTTAAAATAGGAATTCAAGCCTTTTGATCAATAAAGAAGTTTATAGAAATCATCAATTATACAATATAAGTAAAATAGATTAAATATCATCAAGTTTACAAAAGTAACACAATCATGGGGACATCATTTTCATCACAATTCATCCTATCACAATCATGGGGCACATGAAAGAACAATCTCATGTTTTAGATTAGCCTTACATACCTAGGATGAGAACAGAAAAATCAATTTGTAAGAGTTCTTGCGCCAATCGCTTCAATCCTAGCTCTTTTCTCCTCTCTTTAACCCTAGGTCTCTAGTTAGGATGTGTATAAGACTTAGAAATGGGTTTAAGAATCCTTTTTATGGATAAATGACCTATATTAGTCATGGATTAAGTTTAGGATGGGTAGAAAAAACTCTAGAATGCCCCAAAAAACTAAAAAAATTTAACTATCGAGGACCCAGTCCACTTCACAGACCTGGTCCCCCATAGTACATTTTTTTAAAAAAAGATTTTGATCGAAGTTCTAGCTTTGTAAAAAATATTAGAATCAAGATTTAGTACAAATTTGTGCAGGTCCATGATGTGGAGGTGTTGCGCACCTTGCTGGAAATTGCATCTTTGCCTCAAAAAGTTATCTTTTGATCTAGTTGCTCGAAAATTCACCCAAGACTATTTTCTCACATAATCTTTTCATGTTGATCGTGATTTCGGCCTTGAGTTTTTCAAAAAGGCTTGAGATCATGCTTTATGTAAGCAATCTCTTGTCTAGGGATATTTTGATAATTTTGCAGGGTGTAACACATGGCATCCCATTATATTTCATTTCATTCCTTGTTTTATATATGTCCAATTGTACTAAGTCTGACATATTGATTGACTTTGCTTTTGTAAACTATTGAGATTGATCAATTTAGACACTGTGGATTGAGACTGTGATTGTATATCTTTATTGTGTATATGCTGGCTTAGAGACCCCCTGTTTCTCGTCTTCCAAAATATAAATAGTGTGACATATTATATAAGGTTTATATGATCTTGTATAGTACCTAAGGATAACAAAGACTGCAAATCTGTGGTAATAGGTTTTAAGCCAGAGGAATTCCTAAACATATATTCAAAATTAAAGAAATATCTCGAGTGGCACCTCGTCCTTTTCGAAAGGTTTAAATTAAGTTTCACTATTTGGATCAGACTAAGAGTATGTACTTAGCTAATAATGGACTTTTAAGAGGTATTTTAGTAGCACAATATGTTAAGTTTTGGAGTCAAGAAAGTTGCGAGATAAAGGTTGGTCAAAGTCACCCGTAAGGTTCTTTAAGAAATTTTTCTTAACTTTGGGTCAAATGTATCAACCTATATATCCCAAAATATAAGGAGTTAAAAAGGCTATGACCTATCTAACCGAAGGTCTACGAGTCTAGTTCTCAATGCATAAAACAACACATCAAATTGAGTTTGTAATAAAAATGTATGACTATTTTACCATGGACTACCCGAGCAGAAAATCGGGTCAGGTCAAGGCCACTTATAAGTCAGCAAATCTGATATTTTAATGCTCCAAACATTCCATTTCTATTCCAAAAAAGTGATGGAACTGAATAGAGCACTCCCACAAGGTCCTTGAGCAATTTAGGTATATTTTTCATGATTTTTACCATTAAAATTCATCCCTGTGCAAAAAAAGAAAGTGCCTTAAGCTTTATATTTTAGTTAGCTAGCTATGTTTAGTAGCTTAGTCGACCAATAATAGAATCAAGTGCCAGTCATGCCTTCTCTCTTTTTAGGAGTGACATTAGCCTTACCTATGTGCAAGTTTGTAATTTTGGAGGTATATGGTTGGGATGTAAGGAGTACTTAAGTTCTTTATTTTCTACCTACATTTATGTATATTGTTGGGTACTTGTTGGTACTCACCTTTATTTTCTATACATATGTGTAGATTGTGAGCCTAGATCCTATTGACATTCTTATTTCCTCATGGACCAAGCCTATGATAGATTAAGAGGTAGTTGATTGTTGTTCTAGCCTACTCTCAGGACATATGGACTTTTTTATTAGTTTTGTTCTACTTGATAAACACAAACTATTGAGGCTTGTATCACATTTCTTTCTAATTCTATTATAATAGAGGTTTATACATGTGACACCAGTTTTAGGATGATTTTATATTTTGATTATGTTACTTATACCTTATCCATTGCTAATTATATTGTATTATCACTTTAACTTCTGCTTTATTCTGTTTTACCTGTTTAGGTTCACTTGTATCGATGGGATAAAGACAGATGCCATCACATTTGATTTTGAGTCATCATAATTAGGTATCAGTAATGTGTACAAGACCAATATAATAGAGTCTTAAGGAATGGCTCGGAGACATTTGTTGCTTATCTTTGAGAGGCTATAGAGACTGTTAGGAAAATTCTCTTTACTTCTTTCAGTGTAGTTGTGCATAGATTCTTATGTTATTGCTAAGTATCGCATTTTTTTGACAGATGGCCAAGAATAGAGCATCAGTTTCTGATATAAGAGAGGCAGCCCCTAAGACTGTTACTAGGGCCAACTCGGGTAGAGGTAGGGACAGAGCTAGAGGCTGAAGTAGGAGCAAAGGTTAAGGAATAACACCAGCCCAAGACTATGAGTGGGGCACCTCCCTGGAGTCTAAGCTCGACATTAAAGAATGTCACAATCCTCTTAAGTATACAGTTGCACTATTACTACAGGATAGTTTGTTTAGGGTGTTGAATATGCTTTATGGCATGACATAGACTAGTAGTGCCATAGATACCTCGGGAGATTCATAAACCTAGGCAGGCTCCTATTTAGGGTCACACTATTCATGTTTAGGTGGGCCAACCACTATTAGTTCCTATAGCAGTACAGATTGCTCCTGATCTAGTTCTTGTAATTGATGATCAACAGAGTTACGAGCAATTTCAATAGATAAAACCACCCTAGTTTTAGAGTGGTAAAGATGAGGACGCTTATGAGTTCTTGATTTTATGCCATAAGATGTTGAAGTCTATGGATCTGGTTGATCCTCGAGGTGTCAGGTTTATTTCTCTACAGCTCAAAGGCACCGCTAGAGAGTAGTGGAGGACATATATGATAGCTTAACTAGATGGATCACCTTCGATAAAGTAGGATGTATTCTTAGGTTTCTTCTAGGACCATTTTATTCCTTGGAGCATTAGAGAGGAGAGTTAGATGAGGTTTGAGAGTTTGACCTAAGGTAGCATGACTGTTGCTAAATATGAGGCTTAGATTTGTTAGTTGTCTGGTGGTTCCATATCCTTTATTCTTACTGAAGTGGAGTGAGTTTGTACATTTGTAAGATGCTTAGTTTTCTCCATCAGGTCCTATGTCTTCAAATCTACTTATGTGGGAGACTCTTTTCAGACTATTGTGAGAACTACAAAGGAAGTGGAGTTGATGGTTTATAAAGAGTTTAGGATCCCAAGAGGGCTCGAGCTACTGGTTACTATTTAGGTACTTCATCCAAAGGAAGAGGGTTTCATCAAAGAGGTAGTTCATCAAATCATTGGGTCCAATATATCCATCCTTGCTAGTTTTTAAGGGTTGTTTTGGTTCATCTTATGTTCAGAGGTTGACAAATCGAGGTGGCTACAAAATTTTATTTGGTTCTTCACATCAGTTGCTCACTCTGAGATCGTGTTATGGTTGTGAAGATCTAAGCCATATGATTACAACTGTTTCACTTACAGAATCATTTTTGTCCCACACCATACTTATTTAGTAGCCCCAGTCAAAGATTCGGCACCTCCAGGTAGAGGTTTAGTCATTCATGCTAGAGGGTATGGTAGAGCTCAGTTAGGTAAGGGTGGTCATTTTTCTAGTATAGGTGCTAGTGATGTGTTGGTTCAGTGGGGTGGAAAAGGAATGCTTCAGTCGGGTGGAGGTCATGGTGCCCCCTTGTTATTCTTTCCCAAAGAGGCTTGAGGCAGAGGCTTCAAATGTAGTTATTATACATATTATCCCAGTTTATCGTTGCTCTGCATCTATGTTGTGTGATCCTAGTTTTACTTATTTATGTGCCTACATACTTCTCCTCTAGGTTTGACATATTATGTGACCATATGCATGTGTTTGTACATGTTTCTACCCTAGTAAGAGATCCTTTAGTGGTGGATCGAGTGTATCGATCTTGTTTTTTTGGCAGGTTACGATGCTTGGGTAGACATGATTATCCTTGATATGGTAGATTTTGATATCATTTTGGGGATGGATTGCCTTTCTCCATATCATATTATTCTTGATAATTAATCCAAGACAGTTACTTTAGTCATACCTGGTGGATCAAGGGTTGAGTGGAAGGATTTGAGTGTTTCTTATCCTAAAAAGTTATCACTTATATTAGGCCCCAGAAGTTGATTAATAGAGGTGTCTTATTCTACTTGGCTTTTATTCGTGATACTTGTGTTGATTCGCCTACTATAGAGTCTATTCATGGGGTTTGTGAGTTTATGGATATACTTCCTATTAATCTTTTTAGAGTTCCTCATAATAAGGACATTGATTTTGCTATTAATGTTGATCTAGAAATTAAGCCCTTTTTTGTTCCTCCTTATCCTATGGCTCTTGTTGAACTGAAGGAGCTAAAGCATCAACTCTAGGTTTTATTGAGTAAGGGACTTATTCGGCCAAGTGTATCCCCATGGGGCATTCAAGTTCTATTTGTAAAGAACAAGGTTGGGTCCATGAGGATATGCTTCAACTATAGACAGTTGAACAAGGTAACTATCAAGAACAGATACCCCCTTCCCAAAACTGATGATTTAATTGACTAACTCCAGGGTGTAGTGGTGTTCTCTGAGAGAAATTTGAGATCCGAATATCATCATTTAAGGATCCGATCGGCCAAAATCCCTAAGACTGCCTCCCATATGAGATATGATCACTATGAGTTTTTGGTTATGTCATTTAGGTTGACCAATGCACCTGTGGCATTCATGGAGCTGATGAAGAGAGTGTTCTAGCCCTATTTGGACTCTTTTGTGATTGTATTTATTGATGATATCTTAGTCTATTCCACGATCGAGGCCGACTATGTCAAGCATTTGAGGATCATGCTCTAAAGGCTCATGGATAAGAGACTTTATGCTAAGTTCTCTAAGTGAGAATTCTAGCTTAGTTTGTATCATATTTGGGGCATGTGGTGTCCAAGAAGGGCAACAAGGTTGACCTAGTGAAGGTTGAGGTTGTTAGACGGTAGACTAAACCTACCTCTGCCATAGAAATTCATTGCTTCGTGGGTTTAGTTAGGTACTATAGGTGCTTTGTTCAAGATTTCTCTACTATAGAGGCCCTATTGACTAGACTCACCCAGAGAAATATAGCATGCCATTGATTAGATGAGTGTGAGGAGATCTGCTCAAGGACTTATTAACAACTGCACCTATTCTGACCTTTCCTTAGGAGAATCTTGATTTCACCATGTATTGTGATGCGTCAGCGAATACATTAGGAGGTGTTTTGATGCAAAAAGAGAAGGTGATTGCCTATGCCTCAAGGTAATTGAAGACTCATGAGAAGAACTATCCCACCCAGGACCTAGAGTTGGCGGTTGTTGACTTTGTTTTGATATTGTGGTGGTATTATTTGTATGGGGTCCATTCTGAGATATTTACTGATCAACGCAGCTTATAGTACATTTTTACAAAAAAGACTTGAACTTAAGACAGAAGAGGTAGATTGAACTTTTAAAGGATTATGACTTGACTATTCTATACCATCCACGAAAAGCTAATGTAGGGGCCAATGCTTTGAGTAGAAAGGCTTCTAGTATAGCACCTTACATGATGTTAACCTGGAAAATGGGAAGTTAAGGAATTTTTAGACTGACATGGTCACATGAGCCAGTCTATGGCTCATAGATGGGACCACCAGTCATAGGTAGGTTTATGGACTTGAGTCCAAAAGATGGAAATTCTTGGGGTTTCTGGAAAAGTTTGATGATTAACAGGATGGTTCATCAAAGGAACCATCGCCCATGGTTTGAATCGTAGAAGTGATCCCTGAAGAATGAAATTTTTCAAAGTATGGAAGATAATCTACGAAGGGATTATACGGCTCGTAAAATGGACTACGACCCATGGAAAGGGTTTCATGGTTTCATGATGCAAATTCCAATAGCTCAACTTTTGGGGCATGATGTTCTACAAGCCATAGCACGGGCCCTAGGTTGAACAAAAACCCCTAGACGAGGTCTCATAGATGACTTTGTCAATTATTTTTAATAAAAGGTGTTTTAGACATTGCCAATTAATTTAACTACTAAACTACATCGTTTTGGCCCCCTAACTACCTTAACTGACCTAGCCTCTACAAATCTTATTCCAACTCATTCTAAGTCATTCATTCCTAAAATTCTTTCAAGGCACTCAAGCACTTCTCTCTCTAAAGCAATGATTCCATTGAACCTAGGGTTTCAAGGTTGGCTTAAGGATTTGCAGAACTTCATCTCCAAGTCTAAAGGTTCTCACTTAAGGTATGTAGAGCTTCATTCATGGATTAGTTTCATCCATGAAACCAATCCGAAATCTCCTTTTTCTCAAAGTTTAATGATGATTTCTTATGGGCTTTTATGTTGTTAGTGCAATTGCATGGATTATGATTTCTACATGATAATTATACTTCCTTATGCATGAATTATGAAGAATTACATGATTTATATGATTTTCAAGCAAAAGCATGTGATTTCAAATATATAAGATTAGGGCTTGATGAGTTGATGTGGGTTACTTTATTAATTATTCAAATTGATTTTTTTATTGCATGTTTTCTCTCTGAATTCCATTCGATTGATGGTTTTAACTCAATTATTCATGAACTCACACCAACCCTAGTCTTCTATGACAAAGTTTTGGTCCAGATGACTATGATCTCAACATGTAAAAGCATATTTTTTATGGTAATAATGATGATGTTATAATGATAATGATGATACAAAAAGAGGGTGATTAAGACCCGAATATTTCATGATGATGATGTAAGGTGGGAAGTATACCCACACTATGTGGAAAAGCTAAGTAGATGGTTATTCGTATGACATGACATAGTTTTATGAAAGTTTATGATGACTATTTTAAAAGCTATGAAAGTATGATTTTAGAGAAGTATAAATTATATTGGAAGTTATGTTTATGCATGATTTATGTAATCCATGGGATATGACTTAGTACCGAAAGAGATGGGAGGTGGGGAATTCACCTAAAGGGTCCTTAATATAAAGCCTACATTTCTCATAACTATGTGACATCGTAGGTGATGATGATGATGTGCCTATATGGTATTATGTTAGTGGATCCATATAAGTAAAGCATACACCAAAATACGAAGGCTCCTATAAGGTTTATGTAAAGCACTTACCGAAATGGGAAGGACCCCATAAGGTGAGGTATAGTCTACCCTGGCAAAGTAGACTACTCTTTTACTCATGGTAGAGGCAACATCGGGATTTTATGTAATAGTACTTGATGTGCTGTCAAAATATAGCACATTTGGTGCCTAAAATAAGGGATTTTGTATGTTCTCAATGCGACTTTTTATGGTTTTTATGTGTTTTGTGTTTGTTTTTGCAGAAAATACAGTTTGGCTTAATCTTGGTGGAAAATAGAGATTTTGTTGAATTTGAGGACTTACGAGACCCACTACGAGTAGTCGCCCAAGCTATAAGTTGTAGGGGACGACCGTAGTGATTAACAGCTTCCAAAATCAAAATCTTTTGTAGAAAGTACAGGTTATCTTTTTTGCAAAAAATACAAGTTGGCTTAATCTTGGGGAAACGTAGCAGATTTTATTGAATTTAAGGGCCTACGAGACCCACTACGAGTCGTAGCCCAGCTACGAGTCATAGGGGATGACCATAGTGATTAACAGTTTTCAAAATTAAAATTTGAAAAATTGAAGTTCAGCCATACGAGTCTAGGGTACGAGTCGTAGACCAAACCATGACTAATAGTATGGATCATAGCAGTTAAATCCAAAATGTCAAATGCTGACTATGAAAGCTCGATTACGACTCATAGGTCACCCTACAAGTCGTACCTACTAGCCGTAACTGCTGTTGACCAACTTTTCTTATTTATTTTAAGGTCCTATTTGTAAATAATATAAATAGTATGAGTTAGGGTTTCTTTTAGGGTTTTAGAGTAGACATTTAGGGTTTCACTTTGAAGACCCAATTTGGGGATTGGAATCACTTGTAATTTAACTCCATTATTACAGCTTGTGAATCCAAAATCAAGATGGTTTATTCTTCTTCATTTTCTTTGGGTAATCTCTTAACTATATCTATTTTATCCATTGTTTATGATTTTGCCCATGTTATGAGTAGCTAAACCCCCCACAACTTGGGGTTGTAGGAAACCATGAGTAGCTAGCTTGAGATAACCTGGATTATTTGCATTTCTTTAATTAGGTATTTGCATGTATTATCCATTTTACTTCGGATTGCTTGTTGTTTGGTGGTGGCCAATACCAAACCCCGCCTAGTGTCATGATCCCGATCAAGGTAGTGATGAATAGGAAAAGAAAATCAGTGATAGCATTCAATTGATGTGTTCTCTTCTAATCAACCAAACACAACTAAGGAGAGGTTGACTGGGACAATAGGTAACGGTTAGTTGACACACCATGGTTGCCGACCAAGCGCTATGGTGAAATTTGACCCTTCACCTTTACCAAAGGGCTAGATGAACCTAAGTTACCATCCTACATGCGATGTCCTAATTGGAGTTATGTTATCCAGGGTATTTGAGTTAGTGAATCATGGGAAACACAATTCCCAAGTTGATCCTCAAATTGATTGTCTCTTCATGATTGTTATATAGTTTTTGTAGTTATTTTACTCCAATTCGTAACCCTCTCCCCTTTAGAGAATATAGTTCATTGATACTTGAAATGATTATTGGTGAGTCAATTTGGTCAAACCCTGTATTCCTTATGGATTTGACCCTAGCCTTTGGTTAGGTTTATACCTGATAGCGACCACTTTACTATTGGAGCATGAACATCAAATTTATGGCGTCATTGCTAGGGTAATAAGTGTATTGGTATATTGATGTTTGTTGTCGCAGATTTCTTCGAATGTTGTTTTATCTCTGTGATTGTTGATTGTGGTTCATGTGGTGATGACATAGGCACCTAAGGTACCTGATATCCCCTGCTATGAGGGCATCCTATGACCCATAATAGGACCTATACACTATAGTTTCCCTTCGTAGGGGATAACAGTGACCCAAGGTTTCTTAACATTCACCATACAAGACCCACCTACGGGTCATAGTGTCCACTACGAACCGTAGTGGGGTCTCGTATAAGTGCCTTGTGATTTATTTTGGATACTAAAAATTGGTACGAGTCCAGTCTATGACTCGTACTCAAGAGTACAAGATGTAACTGAGCCTCATATCGAGGTTTAGAATAAACTGATGTTGGGTAACTATTGACTACGAGGCCATAGTATGACTCGTAGGTCACCCTATGAGTCATACCTGTGCCTCATACCTGCAACCTGCAACTGGTGCAATGTTGAATTTTGCGGTTTATTTTTCATGTTGCTTTGGTTTTTCCTGTTCTTTTATCAATTTTTATGGTTTGTTCTGATAACTTAGGACTAAATATTGGTTTGTGATGTTAATTTCAGGACTAATGGCTCCCAAAGATAGAAATGCAGTTGCACAGGCTTTTAGAAGGAGACTTATTGACGAGGCTTCTAAAAACTGAGCACTCTGAGAGGTCAGGGGAGGTTCATAGGGTTCGAATTGACCCTGAGGTACAGGTGCCCCTGAGAAGGGCCAGGGCCACACAAACCGCAGTACTTGTTGAGAGTTCCTCCAAGTCTGAAGAGGGGGGAAATAGAGATGGGTCTGGTAGCAGCTCTCGGTCAACCCATCCATCTCAGCTCAGGATCCACATCATCACCGATGGGGGATCAAGGGTATATAGGAGATCTACAACTGGGGGCTAGAGCCCAATTGGCAGGGGAAGCCTTTAGACCATTCCATGAGGAATCCCAATTAGTTGACTCAGGGTTGAGCTGTCTCCCTGCTCTAGAGGTCGAGATTGATATAAACGGGCTCTGGTGGTTGTCAGAGAGGCTGGGCAAGTATGCCCCACTGTTAGTTCGAGAGTGTTTTGCTGCATATGCTACTACCATCCTCAGAGATCTTCCTAAGGGGAAGAAGGCTATTAATGAGCCCCGATTGTGAAAGGTCTTAGTTTGTGGTCAGAGGGTTGATATTCCAAAGGAGACCATCTACTCGGTACAGTTCAGGCCTAACTACAGGGTACCACATTCCATAGCCGAGTAAGATAGCAAAATAAATAAGATGAGATAGGTTATGATTGGGAAGAATGTGGATCTCAAGACCGAGCTACTCAGATGGGTGGCAAGCCAAATTATAGAGGGTGATGCCGAGCCCACATGGGTCACCGCACACACCAAGCCCATAGTGAAGTCCACCTCTCTTTCCACACAAATTCTGGTGGTCCATCATTTGGTCTCACATCCTACCTACATTTATGGATAATGTCATCACATTGGAGCGAGCTGTGCTACTAGGCAGAATCTTAGCTGGCTACGAGATTGATTGGGTATATATAATGGCTAAGCAGATCCATGAGTTCGCACTCCGAATGAACACCTCCCTGCCCTTTCCTATCTTAGTCCATAGATTATGCAAGGAGGCTGGAGTGCGCTTCTCTCTCTACATAGACCCACATGTCGAGGCCCTTCGCACCATAGATCTCAACTTGATCAAGGCTGATGAAAATCTGATGGTACTCCAACGAGCAGTTCCTCCTATTCCTGAGTCATTCCCTTACGAGCCTTCTACCGAGATTTCAATGCTAACTGCCACTACTTCCACTCTAGATACACCAAAGCAGCCCACAGCAGCTGACACTGAGACGGTGCACTCTACAGCTACACCTACACCAGAGCTATCTGTTTCTCAGGTTCCTTCTGCAGACTTTCCTATTATGTCTACTATTGCATTTCAGGCCATGGTTCGCAGGTTATCCAAGACAGAGGCCCAGATAGCCAGGTTAATAGAGCAGATCAAGCCATGAGTTCGCCAGACAATCCAGGCTTCAGAGGAGAGGTCCAAGGTATTCACTCTTTCAGTTATGGACCAGAAGATCGCCGTAGTGGATGCTCGGGTCGATGCTTTTGAAGCCAAATTTCAGAAGAGCCTTGAGGAGGCCCAGCCTATAGATATAGATGTCGTATAGTAGGAGTTGGCCAAGTTCAAGGCTAACTTGATTACATCCGTAGCAGCCCCGATCACAGCTCTGGAGCAGACACCTGTGGGTGAGGACCTAATTGATCTATTTGAGGATCGCCCATATACTCCTAGGAAGAGGCTTCTGGAGGGTACTAATGCTGATTTGGCACAGAAGAAGCAGAGGACGGCTGAGGAGGATGCAGAGATGGAGGAGTAGATTATTGAGCTTATGATGAGAGAGTCGATGGTGATGGAGGAGCAGATTATTGAGCTTGTGATGAGAGAGTCGATGGTGATGGAGGAGCAGAGGCAAGCTCAGGAGCATACGAGAGTACATGGAGCTAGTACATCCAGCTCGGCTGCAGCCCAACCACCCCGGAGGAGAGAGCCCCCAGGATCAAACTGATGTCGGTGCTTGAGCACCATATTGGTGTTTGTTGTTTTGACCCTCGTTCTTACTACTATTTTTGAATACTTTGTTCTTACTACTATTTTTGTCTGGATACTTTGTTTTTATCGTTGTCTTTGAATAATTTGTTTTTGTTACTATTTTGGATGATTGGTTTTTATTTAATTTTCATCTACTTTGAGGACAAAGTACAGCTTTTTGGTGGGGTATGGGAAGTTATGAACTAGGGTGAAGTCTGAGTAGCCTTTAGTCCATAAATATCCAAATTTTGATATTTGAAGGTTTTCTTATTGTGTTTCTTTTTCCTTGTGGATGATTTTATTTTATGTTGATCTAGCATGTTTAAGTGTTTTGGATAATTTGTAGATATATGACAATTGAGTCTTTTGGCATGTATATAGTTTTGAATGGTTTTATCGAATGTTTTGAAAAATTGGTAACCACAAAATTTTTATGATTGTTGGTTATACTTGTGATCTTGCATGAGTGATTGGTTTGGCAATGTTTGTTCTGATAAAGCGAAGGCAAGTTGATTCTTGAACATGATATGTGAGTCTATGTTAGTTATGTATGCAATGCCATGTGTGTGTGAGCTAATTTTGTTATATTCATAGTTTACTGATTTAGAACTTGCCTTGTTACTCTGAGTTGGACTAGAGATTTGGTTGATTAGGAAGGGATCTTAGGCCATTGTTCTTTAATTTATTTCACTTTTGCCTAAATGACTCACCAAATGAAAGAGTTTACCCCTTGTTCCGAATGTTTGAGACTTACATGTACTTTTTCTTTCTTGATATCTAGCTAGCCTAACCTTGTCTAGTGAAATACCTTGATATTGGCCCTAGTCTATCCTTGAACATGTGAATCTTGATGGAGGCAAAAATCTCAAGTTAAGGGTGGCTACCAAAAGTGGCCTGGTTGCTTTGTCTTGGCCCCCGCTCTTATATATGTAGTAGAGGTGTTGTTGGACATGTTATGTATCTATGCTATGAGCTTGACTCTATTGATTCTTGATGTTTATGATATGAAAGTTTCTCCTGAGTCCCAATTTTCCCTTGTTTACATTTATCTCTTATTGTCATTCTAATTGCTTCCGCGATGAAGTATGTGTAATGATATGTTATGAGGCTTGTTTGGGGTTCCTTCGGGTTCCCCATTCGCCGGTCACATCTAGGCCCTAGCCTTGGTAATGATATGTTATGAGGCTTGTTTGGGGTTCCTTCGGGTTCCCCATTCGCCGGTCACATCTAGGCCCTAGTCTTGGTTCGTGACATTATGATGACTATTTCACAAGCTATAAAAGTATGATTTTAAAGAAGTATGAATTGTGTTGGAAGTTATGTTTATGCATGATTTATGTATTCCGTGGGATATGACTTAGCACCGAATGAGATGGGAGGTGGAGACTTGACCTAAGGGGTAGTTAATAGTAAAGTCTACCTTTCTCATAACTACATGCCACCGTAGTTGATGATGATTATGTGCCTACATGGTATTATGTTAGTAGATCCACATAAGTAAATCATACACCAAAATGGGAAAGCTCACATAAGGTTCATGTTAAAGCACTTATTGAAATAGGAAGGATCTCGTAAGGTGAGGTATAATCTACCCTGACAAAATAGACTACTATTTTACTTGGTATAGAGGCAATATTGGAATTTTATTTAATTGTCCACATGGTCTTATATGTTGATTGTGGTCTTATTCCCACATATGTATGTTAGGATGATGAAAGATTTGATGATGTTTCTTTCTCATGATTTTAAACATACATTGCTCATACATATTGTGTCCCTATCTTATTGATCATAATTATGCATATTGATATTATATTGTGATGTCCTTCAATTCATAGTATACCTACATACTTAATACATTTCATGTACTAAAGCATACTTCTTTACCTATATGATCTAACCATATAGGGTCAGATGACCAAGGAGATAGTTTCAGTGAAGATTTAGTGGGATCACTAGCCCGTGGGAGAGGCTACTTAGAAGACAGAGTTTGATATGCGGATTAGCTATCTTCATCTTTTTGAGACTTCAGATATGTCTTTTGCTTTATGTTCGAGGACGGCAGATCTATTTTGGAGGCAGCTTTATGTTCGAGGACGGCAGATCTATGTTGGAGGCAGGGTGTTTGAAAAATTACATTATATATATATATATTTGAAGGTTCAATTCATTATAGAGGTTGTGGGTTCAAATCTCACTTATATCACATTCTAGTTTTTTTTTAATATTTTTTCCTTTCTCTCTCCCATTTCATTTTATTTTTTTATTTTTTTCCTTTCTCTTTCCCTTTTCATTTTTAATAAGTTATGGGCTTTTTTTTTTGTCCTTTCTCATTCTTTATTATTTTTTTAAAATTTTAGAAAAAAGTACACAAAATAGACCTAATTTAAAATTATTTACCCTTAACATACATAATCAAAACTATTTACCCTTAATAGACTCATTATCCAAACTATTTATCTTTCTACCTACTTACCCCTTTTTATTTCGCGTGTTGATGCTATGCTAACGTCAGCATAAATACTATGAAATATACTCTGACGGTATATATATATCATAGTGGTATCATATAGAATGAGCTCAGTTCTTTGTGATACTCTAGCGGTATATTGATATCCAATTGGTATATAAGAAGTTTTAAAAAAGTAAATAAATTATTAAACTCTAAATTAGTAGAAAATATATTTGTTATATACTTTATCAGTATATTTATACCATATCGGTATCATATAGGATTGAGCTTAATCATTTGTGATACCCTATTGGTATATGTATACCCTGTTGGTATATCATACAAGTAGATGTTGACATCAGCATGACGTCAGCGCACGAATTTTAATATTAGAGGAAAAAAATTTAATTGTATGGGAGTACAAAATGTAAAAGGGTATATGAATGTAAATAGTTTGATTTAAAGGGGTATAAGCTTAGTTTTCCCTTAATTTTGGCTATGTTCTTTTTCATTCCCCTTTTAGTGAGCAACTGAAATTAGTTAGTGTATTTTGTATTCTAATTAATTCATTTATATGTATTATAATTACTTTATTTGTTTTAATGTATGTGATATCATTTAAAATTTTATTTTAACTTATGTGGTATTTTTCAGAATTTGAAAGTCGAACAATTTAAGTTTGACCATAAATTCG